>JAHWXV010182679.1:0-20821 GCA_024586415.1 Phrixothrix hirtus
GAACTGACGTTCGATTCTGCAGTAGACAGCAGTTAGACAGCAGTTAGGCTTCAGTTTTACCCTAATACACTGGTTCTACTTATTTAAATGTTCTGTGTGTCTGTCTATATCCTAATTACCTCTATGTTATTTTATTTAATGTTACTGTTGTTTTACCGATATTGAAATACTTTTTGTTTCTTGCTACTATGATTTTCAAAAACCTCTAAAATACTTTCAAATTTATGATCCCATTTCTTGAAAGATATTACACTAATGTACATCGATTTCAACTAATTACTGAAGGAAAATAGATTTCATATCAGAATTTTAAAAATACGAGAAAGTATGTTTTGCAGGCAATGAATTTGTTATAACAGAAAAATAACTTTAAAACAACAAATGCAGTATAAAACCGATCAATGTTAGGAGAAATTCATTATGTACTATGTTTGTTACAAGATGAGCCCTGTATGACAAGAGTAAATTATTCCTAGTCAACTCAGCAACCATAACTTGACAGTTGATGTTTGAATACAAGGGATATTTGTAGATTAAATACCCAATAACGTCAAACATTGATATATTTCTTAATTCAAATCTATGCAGTGTTGCCAATCATTTCAATGTTTTTTACAAAATTTCCTGAAGTTTCTTTAGTGGCTTTTAAAATTAATATACGTTATAACGGAATTTATATTAATAACCATAAACATTTTTTCAGAATGAAGTTATCAATTTATTTTCTTCTATTTATGTTTTTCTTTTGATAAATTAGTTTGATTTTACTGTAACTTCGGGTTGATGTACGACATTATGCTTAGTCTGGCAGTATACCTTTAGAAACACACAACGCTAGTCAACGTGAAGTAATTGTTACTCTAATGGAGACGTGCGTTCATTATGACTTCACCGCGTTTTTATTTACTATGATTAGGAAAATTAAGATCACATTAAAAATAATAATAGAAATATGGTTAATTAAATATATTTTATTGCAAAATAGTTTTTCAAAAGAATTATATTGCAAGATTTAAATTATATTTAACATTATAGGAGAAACATGGCATCATAATCAAAAACAATACAAAATACAGTTGAAAAGGCGTATATTAGAAAATATACATTGCATAAAGTAAATAAAATTCAAAAATACACAAAAAAATCATATTTTAAACAAAACTACAATGAATAAAGATTCACAACTTTTGCATCAGTCATTGCACTCGGCGCATCTCATTTTAGCACATTCATTACAAATAGGTCTTTGACACATAACATACAAATGGAAGGTTTCCCTTTTCAATCTTAGTGGACAAGTAGAACATGTCTTGCGGTTTTCTAACTTTGTAGGCACTTATTTGAACTGTAAATTTCTTCACGGATTCCTAAAACACGACGAATACACAATCTTACCTCCTTAGAAATTTTTATATTACACATGCGTCTTTGTATGTGGGGTCTCACTAACTCTCTTGCCAATAAACTGATAAAATCAATCTTTTCTATTTGGGGATTCTTTTTGAATGATTTATATAGCACATGGGAATTGATGGCACTAATATCCAGTAATCGGTACAAGGCTGCCACAGGCCATTTCAGAGTTCTTCTGCTTGATGAATGTTTGGCACATTTTCCGTCCAATGTATCAACTCCCCCTTTCGTCATATTATAATAGTTTATTTATATTTTGGTCAGTCGAAGCTATGTGGTGCATAGATGATACCAGTACGACGGAACGATTTTTTCTTTGGTATGTATGACAAAAGGGTAATATTCCGTGCAAATCCATACAAACTCGATTCAACTACTCGACTTTTGTTTGGAAGAAAATCTGGACGAATCTCCCTTTTATTTCTTTTTAAAATTCCTACATATTTTAGATCCTAGATTGCAATTCTCCAACAAGTTGGATTGAAAAAAACCAATTGTCCGCAGCAATATTTCTATTACTGTTGTGAATTGGTTTGCTTAGGCGAATAACTGCTTGTATTGGTTTGGCGAGTTTTTTCGTATCAATTGTCAAACCATTACTGTCTGAGTCTTTGCCTGTATATAAATAGGCATTATACAGATAATGATTTCTGGAATCGGTGGGACACATGATTTTAAGCCCATACTTAGTAGGTTTATTGGGGATATAAATCTTGAACTTGCATCTTCCCCTAAAGGGAACTAACATCTCGTCAATACAAGTGTTAGGGCGTAATGAATAAATTTTTTGCGAGTTTTTTATTAGTAAATCAAATAACTCGGAGATACCTACATCAGAAGTTTCTAGACGTCTCGCAGTACGATCATCGGGGTTATCGAAATGCAAACAGCAAGCAAAATGGCAAAACGTTTCTGACTCATCAAGAAACAGAAAATATCACGACCTGTGCCATCCGTTGCAAAAATACGCTTTATGTTCTCATGATTCGATTTAAATATGGCAGAATACAAAAGCAGCCCTAAAAAGGCTTCCAATTTAATGATATCAGTATTTTGTAAGTCAGATTTATGTGAATCTTTGTAGTTGTCTCTAAGGGTTAGTAATCTATAAATTTGTTCATTGCAAAATCATGTTTAGCATTTCGTCATTAAATATAAGTTTCCAGGCGGTTTTTGGATTTGCTTCTATTCCCAAATTTGCAGAAGGTCATAAGCCTGGAAGCTATATAATAATATTATGTCGCCGAGTTCGAGGTCGACTTTGAAATGCAACTCTAGACCACTTAAATCTGTTTCGACAATAATAATTATTTCCAGACTCAGCGACAGTTTGATTTCCAGTTTGATCTTCTGGTTCGCTAGAAGATCTATTATTGAGCCGTAATTCGGGTTCTGAATTGTCCAGACTTTCTTCATATTCATCACTCTGGTAATCATCTATATCACTATCTGCGCCAGCGTCCTTGCACCACTGCGTAGTAACTTCTTCAAAGTTAGAATCACCATAGACAACTGTTTTAGAAGGTCCCGGCACGTCACTCATTTTTTAAACTCGGTTGTATATACATAAAATTCAAGAAACACAATAAAAACACTAACGAAGACGTGCGGTCACTATGACCGTAAACGAAATTTAAACAACAATATATAACAAACCACACACTTCGGCGCTTCAGGCTAGACTGTTGGTACTCTAACATGGAACTACATAGAGGAGTGAGGGCGTACCCTTACCGATTAGTGACTATTGGTTGCATTGAAATATGTAAGCGGTCACTACGACCTCACGTCTCCACTTAAGGGTTAAATGAAATATTTTTATTGTACTTATTTCGTACTATGCTTACGCGAGGCTCATCTTTTAATAAACAGATAGTATATGGTTTAGAAGCCTTATTCTATTTCTCGAGTTTCGAATAAATCATTGTAGATTTAGTAAAATTATAAAAAACGAATAATTTAATGTTTAAAATATTTCTTAACTATTTAAAATACTTAAAGCGACTTCTTAAAGAGTTGCAGCAAAAATAAAATTGCATTCTTACACGCATGGAGTGACAAAAATCTTAAAATCGAGATAAAATACACAATATCAATTTTCGATTTATATTTGGACTAGAATCATTAATGAATTCTTTGGCCCCGTGTTTTACGAAATAGATTGGATCATGAAACTTTTTCACATATTATATGAGAGGATGTGTCAAAACAGGGCGTGGTTTCAGCATAACGAAAACAAAATTTATGGAAGTCGTTAGATCGGGTCACCTCTTTTACCAGATTTAAATCCACTACCTTTTATCTTTGCAGACACTTGCAAAGAATAGCTTATGGACCACCTTTAAATACTAGGAAAAGGTTATTAGACCGGATTTTGAAGAATTTTACAGAATGACCATATTTATAAAAGAGCAAGATGAATCTTACAATAAAGATTAAATCGTCGTAATGAAGCTGTAGAGGTCATTTTCAACATTTATTATAGTTTTAAACTATTTTAGTTTGTTTCTGTCAAATATTTTCATTTCTTTGTATTTTTGCATTATTAAAAAAACTGGGAGAAAAATATTGAATATTTAGAAACAATTAAAACAATAAAGAAACTTTAACGTCATGTATCTCAAAAACGACTTGCCAGAAGATCCATTTTTCAATGTGTAATCCACACTGAAAATGTAACGAATGGTTTTAGAAACAACCTGTATTTAAAACAACTATTAAAATTTAGGTCAACAGAGTCAAACTTGGCTCGGAAATAATCGTTTGTGTAAATGTTTGATATTTTATGGCATATCAAGGGTAATATAATCCGAGAAAATAATTTCACATCAAAGTTTTTTACGTTGTCACCAAGAAGAAAAAACTTAACTACCACAAAATGCAGTTCTAAAGCTTAAATTTCATATATATTATATGTAAAAAAATCAAGTTCTTTAATTTTAAGTAACTATTCGGAATGCTGAAAAGAATAAAAAAATATAAAGATGATTAACAGTTAAATATCTTCTGTAGTTCATTGTTTTCAGCCCTAAACATAAACCAAAATATGAATAAAAAAATAACTAATGATAGTAGAGAAAATTCAATTGAATTGGAAAATTGATTAAACTACTTTATTGTGCCTAATAACCAAAGATAGATATTTTGTTCGAAACGTTGCGTTTGTTTCAGTTTATCAATTGAAGCATTTCTAGGTCCGTTCTGTGAAATGGTAATAAATATATATCGCAATCCTTGTCACGGTCTCACCCTGACTTGTAGGTATTCGTTTGTAATTTTTGTGTATACGTTTGAGTACGCCCTGTACATATTTACGTATAATTTCCTTTAGGTCGAATATGTATAGAGTGAGGATAATTAAAAGTTAAAGATTAGTTTCTGGGTATGTTTAAATATATATAACTTAATGGATAACGCGTATTTGTACTTCAGTAATGAAGATTATTCCTAATTACTGGTAATAATTGAGAAGGTTCGTTGTATATAATTTACTTATCCAGTAAATGTCGCTGTCTGGTGTCGAAGTTTGTAAATATAAAATTCAATTTAAAACTTCGATTTGGATTAAAATACAATTCTTTATCTTACGTTGTTTTGTTAATTTTTCGGTTGTGCATTGCCTTGAAAAGAACACTTGTGCTTTCGCTTTGCTAACATACGAACTTATGATGTGAGTAATCGATTATTCTTTGTTGCTGCATTTAAAAAAAAGCGTTGTTCGTTTTGATACAAGTTGCTATGAGCGGTCCTAAATAATTAAATGATGAACGGAAGAAGTGCTGGCTAATTGTCCATTAATTCATGATGGACGTACAAGATGCTGTGTTGGTGCATGGATAGTCAAGGTCGTACAAAAACTTTTAATTTACTCATTTCTTGTAAATCATTTAAACGATGTTTTCGACTTGTTTTGATAACTTCAAATCCTGCCGGCGCACATGTGTCATTCGTGATAAACGGCAATGAATTTGCTAAATTCTTTTAGTTTTAAATTGAATATAAATTTCGTATTATGTATTTAGAGTTACTTGCTGTCTTTTGGTTTAAACCTTTTCGAAATGTAAAATAATTGCGTCACCTTCGCTTTGCTTTCCGTAGTTAAATTCGGTTTTACCTTAACAATAATTGATATCTTTTCAATAACTGCAAGATAGAAAAAAACTACTTTGTTTATCAGTCTAAAGAAATATTTGAGTAAAATTTATTGAGTATATACAGGGTACACTAGATACCTTCGTGCATCATAGGTATATTTCTCTAGAGAAAAGATATGAAATGCTAGCCTTTGTCACTTGTAATATTAATTTAACGTACTTTAATTTAGTTGTTTTTTTCAGAATTAATATTGCGTAATTGGTTAGGGTATATTTTTGAGTATTTAGATTCGTGTTCATTTCTTTTGTTTTTACTTTTATTGTTAAATTTTCATATAACTAATTGACGCTATTATTCCCGCTTGTCACTAAATAAATAACTAAAGTTGTTATCTCTCAAAATTTTGTTTGTTAAGATATTTTGCCTTATCGTTTCATTTGATTGAACGTTTTATTCTGCGTAACTTACTTATTGTAATTAAGTTATTTAACTTTGAAATAACGTTGTACGGTAGCTGTTAGATACGAGGACTTGTCAAATAACTCTAGGTTAGCTTTGATCTATAAAAAGCAATTCATTTATCCTTTTTGATTCTAAAATGTATCCTTTATCAGGATTCATAATTAATGTTACTGAGTTCTACAGTTGAAGTATAATAATTCTAAGTTAACTTTGATCTATAAAAAGCAATTCATTTATCCTTTTGATTGTCAACGTGTCCCTAACCAGGACATAAATTTACTGTTATTACTTATGTTATTCTTTTGTTTATATGATGTTATGCGATTTGTGAACGCTCTAACTAGGTGTTTGAATAAATACCTGTTTATCTGTTGATCTGACTTGTTGTGATTTTGCATAACTTTTCTTTGTCTGATTTACTTATCTTTAGGATTTCTTAAGCCTACAATTCCGAATGCTGAGCAACTACTACAAATAGGTTTATCTTAGGTGAACAGCTTGTCGTTCAGGTGTTACCTGCTACTATTAAACTGAACGACTGGCGTCCTACTTATTCTTTACTTTTCTTCATTTCGATCTTAAGAAAACGTCGACTTAATTCGAACCGGAAGGTACACACCGAGAGGAGTATTTTTATCAACAACTTTTTACTACCTTTAGCTGCACCATACCCCTCTACTCTACCGCTTTGCTACTGAGCATCCTGTAATACAAGCAACGTTAATATTTACGTTTAGACCAAATAGCAATTAGACGTTTATTACAGTAGTTACTTTTCTGTAAAGACGCTGGATTTGATGATAATCCTGAATTTTAATTTAATATCATGATCGTCAAGAACGTATAAAATTAATATTTACGAACGTTGATAGGGTGAGTAACAAAATTTATCAATGAACATTTTTTAGAGTCAGTAGAATTGTTTTGTAAGTTTGTTTGCAGGAGCTTGACGTTTGAAGAAAAAATAAAGTCCCCGCTAAGTTCCGGGTAATAAGCCAGGAGAGTTTGGGTAGAACTTTTACTACGACGTAATAATGAAGAGCGTCGTACATGGTACGAAAAATATTAGGGAGTTCTAATGAAAACACTGATATGATAGGGTAAGGCGAACGTAGGTGGTCGAGTTCACCGATATTAATTAAACTCCTCTTTCTAGAGTTTCTTTTAATTCTGAATAGATTGATTAAATAGCTCTACACATTGTAAAGGGTAATTATTAAACTAAAGGTGATTTCGTCATCGTAGGTTATTAAAAATCTGAAATAATCGCGAAACACTAAAACCTTTTGTTTCGATACATAATCGTGAAGACTATATGTAATTATCCTATCTAAGATTAATATAAATTGAGAACAACCCTAATTTTTCGTATTCCAAATTAATCCAATACTGTACTTACTGTCCATCTTTTGTTGAAGGATTCTTATACTTTCAGTACGGTTTCAGTACGGAGTCCCATATTAGCGGCCTAAGATGCCTACGGTACTTAGACGGAAACCCGTTTAGTATACTGTCATTAGAAATTGATTATCTTATTATATTTGTATCCTACGCAAAACTGATAACTAAATAGTAAAAAGACCAATAAAACGAATCGGACCTTTTTTCTTTATTTTTTTCGTCTTTCCTTAAGTAAGTTAATTTAATACTATCACGAATATTCAACTAGGATAATAAACAAAACCGTATAGACGGTACATACCGCAAAGCCGCAGTAACCTGTAATGTTTTCACTTTTAGGCCTACAGGTACAATCACACTAAGCGTTAAATCTTCCCAAAAGTGTGGCGCTCTCTTTCTTTGCATATCTACTGCTCTTTAGGTACGCTTTACCATGCTTCAGCTGCATTTGCCGGTGACAGTGACCAAATTGGAAACAGATAATTAACCGAGCAACCCGAGGAGAGATACTTCTAGTACTACGAGGACTAGGTACCTATAAGGATAGATATATCTAGAGGAACTACAGACTCGCGCCCTAGCCTCCCCCTCGCCAGAGCTAACCGTGGTATAAGTAAAATTATATATAGGTTAACGTGGCAACTCTTAGTTTGATGTGTAGAATTCCAATAAACACTTTTATATTGATTTTAATATATGTTACTAGATAACCCCCAAATTGGGGGTTGGAAGGTGCCAAGATTTCAAAAAAAAAATTGTATAGCTAGGGAAAAGTGGGTAAGAAAGCATATGAAGTGTTAATTTACAATACTTTTCTACGAGATTTAGTTTGAGTTATTTAGCGAAAAATATACTTAATGACAGAAATTGCAATACCAAGGAGTAGGAATTTCTTAAACAAAGTTGGTAGATCTGTTGAGCTGACATTAAGTAATAATCTATTAAGTTTTAGGATAAAGTAGTAATGTGATAACGTCACATTTAACAGTTGTTATAATTTTTTGCTAACTTTTTTGGTCTGTGTTTTTCGTACGATTTGTTGCTCTTTTTCATTGTTAATTAACATTATTTCGGTTGTTGTTCTTTTGTTAACGTGTTTTGTTTGTTTGATAATGCCTAGAGTACGGCAACGAGGACATTACCGTCAATTAACCGAATTTGACACATGTCGAATTTTTGGTTTGTGTGAAGCTGGTTTTTCATTTAAGGAAATTGCTAACCGTGTAAATCAAAATCGGTCTACTGTAATGCAAGCGCGTCGTGCATGGTTTGAAGATGATCAGGAACATCGTAAAAGAGGAACCGGGGATTCAAGAAGAATGAATGAGCGTCAAGATCGTCGCTTAAGACAACTGGCATTTAGAGAACGATCTTCCTCTGCTCGGGCAGTTAGTGGCCAATGGTTTGGTGAAGAAGGTCGCCTTCTAACCCTTAGAACAGTTTATCGTCGATCCCAAAGTTTTGGGTGAACATCATATCGTCCGCAACTTGTGCTTCCTTTGACTGCAGAACATTGTCAGCAACGGTTACAATGGAGCAAAGAACGATCTCATTGGAATTTTGAATGGCGTCTTGTTGTCTTTAGTGACGAATCTAGATTTTATTTAGGAATACACGACGGTCGTATGAGAGTCAGAAGAAGACAGGGTGAACGACGGAATCTTCGATTTACAGTTGAAAGGCATGTACACCGCAGTGTGGGTGTTATGGTTTGGGGTGCGATTACTTATAGCAGTAGGTCTCCCTTGTTGTTCATTCGGGGCAATATGACATCACAACGGTATATTGCGGAGGTGGTTGGAATACATCTTCTGCCATACTTACAAGAGCTCGAATATCCATTATTCCAGCAAGATAATGCACGTCCAGATGTAGCAAGGTTTTCCTTGCACTTCTTTAAGTAGGCCCAGATTCATCTCTTGCCCTAGCCTCCACGATTTATAGATCTTTCTACCATTGAACACGTATGGGACATAATGGGTAGAAGGTTGCAAAATTTGCAGCGCCCTCCTTTGTCTTTGGAGGCCTTGAAACATGAGTTGCAAATTGCATGGGAGGCAATATCCCAAGACGAGATAAACCACCTTATTCAATCAATGCCTCGGCGTGGAAATGAATGTGTAAATCAGAGAGGCCGCACCACGCATTATTAACAAGTATTATATAATTTCGTTTAACTAATAAAGATTTTCCTCCCAAATTTTGATCATTTATTACTATAATATAGGTGAATATTTCTGCCACATTTCATCCGGAAATTCCAACCCCTTCTTGGTACTGCAATTTTTATGTCACTGAGTATAGAAAAACGCGAAATTTTGAGGACGATTATCACGCCTTACATGTGCTTTATAACAGATGTAAAAAATATATCTCTTATTTTGATCCAAAGAATGTACATCCAAAATTTTACCAAAATCGGCGTGGGATGCGTAATTCCCTTGTCAATGCTATAATTAATGCATCACGGTATTATGACATTCAACTTGGTGTTTATAAAGTTGACATTGTAATACGCTAGCAAATAAAATAAGTAATTTCTTAAAGTAAGAGAGCCTGTTTCTTTATTGAATGACTTCAGAAACATTCATTCTATAAAAACTTCATCAATAAACAGCTAACTCTATTTAAGTATTCTGAAATATTTAGTTAGACTTGGAACTAACTAAAAAGCCACTTATTGATTATTAGATTTTGTGAGTGGTCGGATGAACTACTTTTGATACGTTTATAGGATTTGTTTCTAATCCTTTTCAGTTTTCATCATTAATTAAGTGACTAGCATTTATTAAATGATTGTTGGCATTAATCCGTCCGGAAGAGCTATTCTGTTAGGATTTTGTAAAAATATTAATTTTTAATTAGGGTATAGCCTGTCTAAATTAATTTTACTTCTAAAAAATGTAAGCTTAAGTATATTTAATTTCCTTTAGTTTATAATTTTATGGACGGTTATTGCAACAAATACTAACTTAATAAGTTATACTTTACTTTACAAGGTTTTCGAGTTAACGATACTTAATAATTAAATTTGAATATTACGTCCAAAATTCTGCTTTCTTATAGCAATAGACTGCAGTGAATCCTCGTTTGTAACTTGTTTTGAAACAAACATAAACGAAATATACTTTCCTTTTCAATTTACTTTATGGTAAATACTTCTGAAGATAATCTCTTTGCTTTATAATTTAGAATTAAGGAAATTGTTGTCTTATACTCACGTTATTTTAATTCTTATGCGGTTCTTAAATTTATAATACACTGATATTAAAAGTAATTAAACAATTCCATTCCAAAATAGTACTTAGCATGTAAAATAAAAGCTTTGATATATGTATTAAACATATTTTACCTTAAATTTTAATTCCATATTGTAACGTGAACTTAAACTATAGTACGAGTAAATTGACAAATTTATTAATTGCTATATAATACTCGTTGGCATTGATAATCTAAGCTCTAAAGTCTGTATACTTGATGGCAAATTTTTTAAATTTAGGGATTTGATGTAATTAGCTTTTTTAAACTGACTGTAAAAAATATATTAAGTCATTTAATAGGAATTGTAGATATATTCTGTGCTAAGCTTCTATGGTTTTTATGTTACTCTAAAGAAAGGGAGATTAATTGAGTTGCTCATTTACAAGAGTTGACATTACATAGAATAGATCGGTTCAATACTAACGCTTACAGATGACTAACAATAAAAATAGTAGATCTGCATTATTCCATAAAATAAGGGACGTTATAAATATTTTCACAGGTTGTAACGATGGCCACCCACGATTCACAAAAAAATTTACAATTTGATAATTAATATAATATAATTATGTAATAAAATATACACTAACAATATCAGTGGCTTATTTCTGTACAATGTACACAAGTATAAATATGTCAATGGTTTAATACTATTTTCTTTTATATAAGAAAAACCGGTACACATATACCGATTTATTTCGTTTTACATGTATTTTACTTTCTCTGGTTCGAAAACTTTGACAAGTTTCTAAATTAGATCTAGTTAACAATTTGGATAATGTAATTCAAGAAAACTACTTTCAAGTTTCCAAACCATTCAAGTTGCCAACTTATTTAGAAATTAGGTCGACAAACTTTTTACACAAATTTAACATAAATTGCAATTTTCATCACAATTAAAATTTTGTATTTACTGCACGCAATATCTCTTAATTACAAACAGATAAATTTATCTATTTCCAGGAATTTTAAAAAGTTTAATTTATAACTCAACTTTAAAAATTTTTAAATTGCTTGGTACGAAGCAGTGAGTAAAATATATACTATAGTTACATGTATAATGGGGATTTAGAATGGAAACACAGATATTCTTTTGAAATATTTTCCACTTTTATTCATTGAGTATTAACAAATAAAGAAATAATATGTTGATCATCAATATCGGGCTCATACGCATGCCTTAAGATTAATATCAACACACTTCGCAATCTCAAATGTATAGCGCTACAACCAAAAGTAATATTCTGAATTTTTTAATTTTGCGAGCACATAGAGATCATATTTTAATTAAATTAGGTTGTTATATTATAACCAAATTTAAATACTAGATAACTGTGCTTTAATTACCAAACCATTACGTTATTATTAAATAATATAAAAAGTTATAGTTTAAAAATTTTGAAAAAATGTTGTATGTAGAGATCTTGCAAAATTTGAAGAAAATGGATGTGAAAATTTTTGAAAACTTAGTTAAAACCCCATTTATAAACAGTTTTTTAGTATTTGTTTTCTATAACTGTCCGTCCATTTTTTCAAAATTTTCACAGAATGTGTAAAATGTGTATTAATAAGAATATGTATATAAATTATGAAATCGAAAATTAAACTTTTTTTATTATTTAATAATAAGAATATATAATCTAATAAGCAAGGAAGATGGGGTTATCTATGATTTAAATTTGGTTATAATATAACAACTTATTTTAATTAAAATACAATCTCTATGCGATGGGACATAGATACGCTAATAGTGTGGACAAATGATTAAATTAATATTTACGTTTATTTTGGAAACGATAATTGTAACACCCATCCAAGTTACTGGACAGGCGAAATGCTGCCTAACTCCGGAAAATGTTCTAGCTGTTTTCGAGAAAATCCCAAAAAAACTTAAAAATTTCAAGAACAAAGTGGTATTTCCGGTCACTAGATTTTAACTACATTCTTGACATCTCATGTGTAGAAGAAAAAGAACTTAAATATAGAATTTAAAAAAATTGTTAGAGCCGATTTCGAGAAAATCAGGAAAAGCAAAGAATGACAAGAGTAAAGTGGCAGTTCCGGTCATTAGATTTTAACTAAATTCTTGAGGTCCCATGTGAAGAAGATAAAAAATTTAAATATAAAATGTAAAAAAAATCGTTAGAGTCGATTTCGAGAAAATCTTGAAAAACCAAAAAATGACAAGAGTAAAGTGGCACTTCCGGTTATTGGATTCTAATAAAATTGTTGTAGTCACGTACAAGGATGAATACAAACTTAAATATAAGATTTTGTTTATTTACGATTTTTCGTTTTTGAGATACCCTGTTCACACACACACACACACACACACACACACACGCACGCACGCACGCACGCAGGCACGCACGCACGCACGCACGCACGCACGCACGCACGCACGCACGCACGCACGAACGCACGCACGCACGCATGCACGCACACGCACGCACGCACAACAATTTTTAAAAACATGATTTTCGGACTCAGGGAACTCGAAAACGTGTATTTCCACTAAAATTTTGGACGAAAACAATACTTTCTCTATACTATATATTTCATATAGGTAAGAGAAAGTAAAAATTTGGAATAATACTTTTCATCGTAGCGCTATATATTTGAATTATGAAGTGGTGACTATGAACACTCTGTTGCTGTTACTTTTAGCGATTTGATTTTAGGATGCCCCTTAGAGTCAACCAACAGGTTAAGATCAAGGCTGCCAGGAGCAAGTCTCTAATCGATATATTACATTGTTCCCAAGCTTTATGAGGTGAGGCAGAATCCTAGTGAAATGTCCGTAGTTGATTATTGAAGAGGTTCTGATTAAGAGGTTTTCATAACGCATTGAAGCATTTGTTAATACAATGTGGCCGAAGTTAATCCATCATTTTCACAGAAGTTAATATCTGTGACTTTATCATACCACTATAAACGCACAATGATGGCCTTTCTTAACCCTGGGCGTATGTTTATTAGCTTATTATGATGACTGACATACACTGTATCAATTTTGTTATTGTATTTTGTCTTCATAACGAAAATGTCTTCAGCTACAAACAAAATTTTTCGATGTTTATCACCTTTTTTGTTTTATAGTATATGTAAGCAAAAATATAGTGTGTCGTTTATAAGTACCCATATAAATACGGAATATGGAAAATTTGGCCATTTTTATTACAGGTGATGTTATTTCCTTTTGCAGAACAGTTTTGATAGCTTGAAGAGCTCAAATTGTACATCTTTTTGAGCGCTGTTAATCTGTCGCGCCCTTGAATAATTCCACGCTATTATGCCTCTCTTACGTACATTACACGCACCGATTTATAATTATTTAAAAGTTTTTTAAAATTCTAAAAGTAACCAATTCCAAATAACAACTGTTTTAGAATTTGATTCAATTTTTACTAAAAATTCAAAATAACCGCCATAAAGAAAAAAATTATGGTAATTCTTTTTATATATCAAACACAGTCCTTTTAATAAGATTAAACAGGCAAAATTTATTTTGAGGATTCGTTACAAGAAAACGTTTAATCCTTAATCGACGTTGACTAGTCCTATTGATTCTAATACTCATACAAGCGGACTGTGCACTTTTAGATACTATAGCCCAGGTTTCTTCTGATTGCAACAGTCAGTCGGTTATCGTATCCCTATTTTGTAAACAGGCTTTGCTCTTAATAGTGTTTAACACTGGAAATGCTCTTAATAGTGTTTGACAATGCAAACCCTTTGAACACTACCGAGATATCTCATCGATACGAAAACGACCACTGGGTCGACCGTCAATACGACGCCGCAATCTTATATCCTCACGGCTATAAGTCAACAAAATTTAGTCGTAGGCTGTTTCCGCGACGCAAGCTAAGAGCGCCGTCATAAAACTTATACATCAAGCAGTAGACTACTTCTCAGAGTAAAAGGTCACGCAACGAGTGCGACTCCACCCGCCTCCGACAGCTTCATCTTGGTGCAAGGAAAGAAGTATAAACATCCTAAGCAAATCGCTCCAGGGTACGCAACAAAAATCGCTACCTCCAACAGGTGTTTTAACAGCCGTGGACGCCTCAGCTCAAGTGATAAATCCAAAACAAAACGGCGAAGTACCAGAAAAGTGATGTGTAAAGCTTGTAGCAGAACTAAGCAAACGCAAAATCATTATCTCCAAGACCCCGAGCACGGCGCAGGGTATCAAGTTGCACCTGGACTCAGAGGAAGACCACAAAAACACAGTGACCTTCCTAAAAAGTATGAATTTCGGTTACCATACCTGCATATTTAATCACAAAAAACCACTGAGGATAGTTATCCAAGGTCTCCCATAAAAAAATCTCAGATGGCGACATTGAGAAGACTTCAGCTCCCAAGGACTTTATGTGTTATCAGTTCGGAGGATGCACAAAGGAGCCAACAAAGTGGTAAGGCGATCTGCACGATGTTCATTACGCACTCTAATTCAGGGTTATGAAATTAAAAATTTACTAGTAAGCACGAGCGTCAGCATTTATCATTTTCACCCAAATAACCGACTTGTTTTTTATGAACTTACAAATAATTACCTTGTAAGCTCTATTTAAATATTTTAAATTTGTTGTGTGTCAAATTACCTAACACTATACAGAGCGAGTCTATAACTTGGAATAAATTCAGTAAATCAAAGACGATGTTTTGTTTTGAAAAATACTTGGACACGTCGATTAATATTTTCAGTTGCGGTCTTTCTTATTAAAAAAATATTTATACAGGGTATCCCAAATTTAAGATATGACTTTATCGATAATTTTTTTAAATAACAACCTAGATTCTTTAGCGACTATTTTCAAAGGGCATATCAAGTAACTATTTTTATTGGGTGTCATTTACGAGATATTAAACAAAAACGTTTTATTTGAAAAATAGACTCTAAGCAACTAGGTTGCTATTTAAAAAATTATGGATGAAGTCATATTTTAAATATGGGACACTTGTATAAATATTTTTTAATAAGAAATACTGCAATTGCAAATACTAGTCAACGTATCCGAGAAATTTTCAAAGCAAAACGTCTTTGATTTACTGAATTTATTTCAAATTACAGACTCGCACTGTATTTAATAAACAAAATCAAATTTGGTTCAAATACTTATCATATATTGTAATAAAAACAATTAAATAAAAATAATTCATATAAACATACTTAAATTTCAATGGTATAAATCGTAGAAAATAAATTACTAATACTATTTGCAATTTGGCACTTATTCTAATATGTAACAGAAATTCCTTGTCCGGATTTATATATTAATGACTGCCTAAAAATAGGTCAAGTTTAAGTATTTGTATATTGTAAATAAAGAATTTCTATTCAAGCAAATTCATTTATAAAACTACCCGCAAACTAAGTAAATCACGTTTAGTCAATGTCACACGTAAATATTTTGCTCATGAGTTTTAAATTATTTATAAAATAAAAGATTTAATTCATCTTCCTCGGATAATTTACTTATTAAATTCGTATTTTCAGCGATCTTGAATCAAATTGTGACGTCTAAAGCTGCAAATTCTTTATAATGTTTCGTAATACGTATTTGTTACGATTTTAGTTATTGGACTGAACCTTATTGTCGAATGCTACATTAGGCGTTGTTGAATTAGGGATGCAACACTAACACCTGAACTTCGGTTACTTAATTAACATTACTAGAAGTAATCAAGAGTTCAACAGCGAGACTGGATAAATTAGTACCCGTGTTTGAAGACAGGTGGCGTAGCTTAGGGAAGTAGACATTAGTCGTGTACAGAAATTCTTCGAACCACACCATACTAAATTTCATACTGATTCATAGGTTAGTTTTTATTTGGCAGTCGGTTGTGTGACAAGTGTTTAATGTTTTCGATAAAATGGAAAAAGATCAATATCGATTCGTAATTCGCTTTTTATTTTTGGATGGAAAAATGTGCGATGAAATAAAACCGAAGTTGGATGCTGTATACGAGGACCCTTCACCATCTATGACCATTGTAAGATTCGCATTTAGGAATAAATTATAGCAAGAATCGGTCATAAGTGTATCATTACCGTCGGATATAAGCTATTGGTTCAACGAATTTAAACGTAGTCGTACATCTGTTTTTGATGAGGAACGGCCTGGCCGCCCGGCAGACGTTGTTGTCGAGACATTCGTTGAAAAGATCCACAACATGATTCTCGCAGATCACCGAACTAAAGTGCGCGAAGTAGCAGGCGGCGTAGGCGTGTCGTACGGACCGGCAATCAATATATTGCAAGACCAGTTAAGTGTAGGAAAGCTCTCTGTCCGGTGGGTGCCGCGATAGCTAACGGTGGACAACAAGCGCATACGGCTGTCGCTGTCGAAGCAGTGTTTAGACCTCCTCACGCGAAATGAAATTCTCAGGAGTTTATGCGTCGATTCGTGACCGTCGATGAAACCCCACACAAACTATACAAACGAAACTAAGAAAACTCATAAACATACATAAAGACACCATCATTAAATTCAAACAGAACCCCATAAACTCATACATACAAACCCTAACACTCCCTAAATAAGATTCTTAGCCAAAATTCACAAATCTACTCAACCAATAGAGTTCACCAACATCCCTCTTACACCACTAGTATCCTATGCAAATACTCCACTCAAAACCACATCTTCCTTCATTAGCAAAACTCTCACGAAATTATATAAAACACATATTCATAATAACAAACTTTCAATACAAAACACAACAGACCTAATCAACAAAATATCACACATAACAATACCATCCAATAGTTTTTTAGTATATTTTGACCTAAAAGACCTTTACAAAACCAGGCAATGAAACCATAATATTAACTGAACAATTACGTTTTAACTCTCAACTAAGCAACAACGAAACACAATGCATTTATAATATCAATAATCAATAACAAATTCAAATTTTTTATATACAGGAAGCCCACAACAACTGATCATGCCATAAATTGGTCATCATATACACCGATCTAAAATAAAATCGCAACATACAATAGCTATTTCCACAGATTATTCACCATCCCTCAAGACAAACTAAATTTCCAAAAAGAAAAAAGCATAATTTTTCAAATCGAACAAAGCAACGAAGTATCAATAAAAACAATAGAAAAATTATATAATAACAAATTCAACAAACTTTATACCGCTCTAGAACCAATTAATGAAAACGTAATAGATTACAAACCTTTACCTTTCTTCGGCCCAATCTCATACCAAATAGCCAATATCTTCAATACTAACAACATCAAAATCTACTTCACAAACCAACATAACATATCTAACATAATAAACACAGGAACCACAGATACCCTAAAAAGCATATATAATAGAATGTAACACTTACATAGACAACAATACCAACTCCATTTACATTGGCAAAACGAATAGAATCCTATCCATTTTACTCAGTTTATACATTAACATTAATATTTATTATTTAATTTACTTTTATTCAAATTTATAATAATTATTTAGTATGTATCATGTATAATTCAGCTTTTATCTCATTTAAAACTATCATTTTCATTCATATAAATACATATCTACACTCCAAATGGGCTAACCAGTATTTTATTCAAATAAATAAACATAACAACTAAAGAATGCAAAATGAATTCATTACAAATTAAACTGCTATACACATAAACAGTTCATGTAAACATTTTATTCACTGACTAACCCTAATGGAGCAGAACATATAAGTGAATTAATCAATTAACCTAAACAAGAAAATTAAATATTATATAACCATATACTTCTAGCCAATAATATTGATATTGATTTCCCAACCCTGAAGATGACTGGTTAATCCACTCGAAAGCGCTCGCTTCAAAAAAACAGTAATTTTAGCTCTTGGGGGCAGACTTATGAAATAAAATAAATAACCAACATCTACATTATTTTATTTGCACCATACCTTCATGGTGATTGTATGTTAGCGAAGAATCCAAAGTAGCACCCAGATACGTTTAATTTAATTTATGGTCTATTAAATTATTATTCGTCTGGATTTTTAAGGTGCCGTGCTTTTGATGATTGTTTAAATGAATACAAAAAACTATATTTCTTTGAATACTAGGGAAAAGACGCCATTTCTTCGTTAAGGTCAATTTCTATATCAATGAAATCTAGTTTGTGTGCAAATAAATGCATCTCATCTGCATAAATCAATTTACGTCCTTGTACTACAGCACAATCATTTATTTACAAATTGAAAAGAATTGGCGCCAAACCAGAACCTTGTGAAAGAACACTATTTAATTTTCTGAACTTGCTGCTTTTATCTCCTAAAAAGACTCTAAATATGTGATTAGAAGGGATATTTTCGAACAATTTAAGCACTCTCTCACATGATATTGCATTGTAAAGTTTATGAATTAGACCATCCTTCCAAAAAGTATCATAGGTAGCAGTTTAATGAACAAAAACTACGCCAATTTTTAACTTTTTTTCAAAACCTGCTTCTATATGACTTGATTACAGAAACTTATTAATCTGTGAAAACACGCTTGTTCTTAAGAAATAATTTATCCATAATTAGGTGTATTTTATCATACACAAGACTTTCTAAAAGTGCGTAGGTACCAGATAAAAGTCTAGCTGGTCTATAGCTGACTGGTTCATCTACTATTTTATAATGGTTTAAAATTGCAATTATCTTTGCTCCTTTGAAATCTTTGGGAAATTTACTTGCAATCAAAATATCATTAAAGAATTTAATTAACCAATTTAAAGCATAATCTCCCATGTTTGTGACAAATTCTGGGTAGATTCCATCAAAACCGACAGCTGTTCTCGTTTGGGTGGACGTTAATTCAATATTCAGTTCTCGTAATGTAAAAGGTGTTCTTCAGAAGGTGGTGTCCTCCTCCTCAAATTTTTAAACAATATCTCATTTTTCTAACCTCGTATTTAGGTATTTTAACAGCATCCGAGAAGTTCATCAATCTCGCTGCTACCGACCCAGGAGAAATTTAGAAATTTAGAATTTTTTGTCCTAGCTGTCACCAACTTTTGCACTAATTTCCAGCTGCTTACACTAGAGTGAGTAAAACTAATGTTATTCATGAGAATACTATGCATGCCCTTTTTCCTGTGTTTATTGCATTTAAAATTTTATCAGCTGTTTCTTGGGTTCGATTGAATTTTGTTTCTTATCAACTTTCAGACCAGATTGAAATGTATTATTTGCAAGAGCCCCGCTTTGCCCCGCTTTGCAGCGCGACGAATCTATCTGATTTTCTGAAATTGGAACTCGATCTATTTAATCTTTGAATCAACAGCATTCATAAAACCCTTTCACTTTACTGTTTTGTCAGGTCTTGCTGTTTTTTTGGCAACATCAATTAAAGTAAGCGATAGTAGGTACAATGCACATTAAGGGTTAATATAATTTTAGTTGAACAAGGATACATTAAAGTAATTTAGAAATCAATCTTATAAAAGAAAGATAAAGTTAAATTAAAAATTGTAACGGATATTTATTCCTTCACTATTTTACAATAATATTTAGTATGGATTACACTTATGAGACTGTTTACACTTAAGATAAAATGGAATTGTGTAGTAAAATAAGTAATGGAGTCTATGATTAAACTTAATTGATCACTTAACACGTATCACTACGGATAGATTAATTATTATAAAGAAAATGAACTAGGATATTTTACATAAAACTGTAATTGGTCTTTCAGACATCTTGTGCATTCTTGCGGTCATTTGTTAACGCGCAGCTTCACTTGTTTTGGCACACGCGCACTGGCAGGCCTTAAGTGGTGCCGCGAACGTTCAGAGGCGTGCGGTTGTACATAGGCGGGTTGTTGGGGCTGTTGTTTGTTACATACTCCCCCTTTCGATTCAGCAACCGTCTCGGGCTGAGTCGAAGAATTGTCTTGCGGTCGACGTCGAGGTTGTCGTTTCTTCGGTCTTGAGTCGAACTTTTTCCGAGGCCTCCCTCGTTTACGTATGGCTCGCGTCGGGAGTGTTGGCTCGGTACCATTGAAGGGACGCAAGGCTGAGACGTGATATTTTCCTAACGGTACATCTGGTTTTTCTGTAGAAGCAATAAAGTAGGTTGTCGGGCTAATCTTTCGTTGAATGATGTAAGGTCCGTCACGTTTTGGTTCGAACTTGGCCGTTCGAGAGTCTTTGGCTTGGCTTAAGGTATG
>JAHWXV010182682.1:0-10159 GCA_024586415.1 Phrixothrix hirtus
CTACTGCATTATTAACATCCTTAGCTTCGAGGAAATTTGAAATAATCCCTCGTAGCTTTGAGGTCACGGAACTAAGCTCTGGTTTCTTGTAGCGTGTTTTGGGAAATAATTTACTTCGATCTACGTTAGTAGGCTAACTCGATGTAGATATACGAGGGCAACGTCAAAATTCCCTGACCTGATTATAAAAGAAACGACGTATATTCGCTGCTAAATTTCGTTTTTCAATTTAATCGCTGTCTTTATTACATGGTGTCAATAAAAATTCAAATTTTCTCAAAGTCGCGGACGTGAATTGCGGCTTGCGTAATTTCAGCAGTGCGCACGGCTGCATTATCGCGGAAGAAACGCAAGTCTTTTCTCGCACTTAGTTTGTCATAATTTGTACAGAAGTGCTGCATAAAATGCCCCGTTGACTATGGCGTTGCGTTCTTTCAATTCTGTAAGTGGAATACCCTCGCAATCCCAGAATATCGTAGCCGTCACAGACCTTGAAATTTTTGGACGCCTCTATTTCCATCAGATCCCTTTTGGACAGATGATTCTAACTGAGAACGATGGTTTCATCTGGTGCAACAATTGTTTTCAATGCATCCTCAGTGTTCCAAAAAGGATCGAGCACATTCAACACGTCGCTAGCGCTGAATTGCTGAAAGAATTTTGGGACCCACCTTGCACTAACCTTATTTATGCCTAAATCATCGTAGACGATTCGGCGAACGGTTGTATCTGAATATCTCAACGCAAGCGTCGATCGTCTAATATGAGATCTTCAACAAGGGCAAATGTTAACGGCCAACACAGCTTCTGCCTTTCCCTGTTCTGTCGTCATCTTCAAAGGAGTCCTGACGCATTCGAAATCGTTTTGCCAATTTTTTTCGACAAAATAAGGCGGAGAATTTTCTCCGTACACTCCGTCCAGTCAATCTTTACTGTTTTGAGCAAAAAGATCTCAACACTCAATTTTCACGACTTCAGACATCGTGATAAACTAAGAAAATTAATTGGAGTAGAGTTCATTTTTATTTTTTACAAAGTTAATAAGGTTTGAACCGGTGACTATCAACATTTTGACACGCTGCGATGCCTTGATCTATTTAGGCTGGGAAATTTTAGCGCTGCCCTCGTATTTAATATTTTAGTTACAATTTTTCAAAACGATAAACGATGAATCTCTTGCCAGGTGGTGTACCGAGGTAATCAAACCTCTTTACACCAACGTCCTGAGCGATTCACGATCTGGTGCTTGAGTATTTGCAGCCACAGTTATCGTATAACTCCGCCCACATTTTCAAGCGAACGTAGTCGCACTTCCCTGTGGCCCCTCCTACTCACGGAAGTTTAGAATCGCCTTGGGTCGCGCTGGACGGTTGCCGGCGTCTTCATCGTAGGCTCCTAGCCCGGAGATGAGGAGATTGAAGCTGTCCTGAAACAGAGAATACCAATTAAGGGCCTATTCAATGATGAACTACTGGATTGTAGCGATGCTCAGATCTTCGTGGATTCGCGAATTTCGCATAAACCACGGAGCGTCTGTAACCATGTGCAAGCACTTGTTTTGGATGACTTGCAACTTCCTCATGTTAGACCTAGCGGCGTATCCCCAGACGGTTGCCGCGTAGATCATTGTCGGACGGATGGTCGCCTTGTAGAGTCTAACCTTGTTTTCCAAGGAAAGCCTACTTCGGCGGATCAATGCTGCCACTCCGGCTTTTGTACGTAAAGTGCAATAATCGATGTGGTGTCTCCACATCAGCCGGGAGTCAAATACGACACCCAGGTATCGAACCTCGTCCTCCCAAGGAATCGGAATGAATGTCAAACATTTCGATTTCTTGTAGAGGGCATGTACGCCTACGCGTAAAGGGCACTGCAGTGCTATTTTCCGCGTTGATGTCGATCCTCCACGTTCGGAACCGAGTTTCCAACCCAAGAACCGCCGCTTGGAGGTTGCGGACGGCCAAATTTAGATGTCGGGATCGGGATAAGACAGCTGTGTCGTCAGTGTAAAGCGCGAACGTCATGTTCGTCTGTCTGGACAGGCCACTGCAAAAGATTGTATAAAGCAACAGCGAGAGGAGAGAACCTTGCGGAACCCGTGCCTCTAAGTTTCTCGGTCGTGGGCGACACCCCTTCGACTTGGTTTTAAACGAGCTATGCTTAAGATAGGACGCTATCAGCTGAAGAAGCTTCCGAGGAACATTTGCTTCCAGCATCTTGTACAGAAATCCCTGGTGCCAAACCTTGTCGATAGCTTCGGCGACATTCAGAAAAACTGCTGCAGTCATGTCTTTGAAGGCGAAACCTTCGGTGATTTTTTGAGTCAGCCGGAGCACCTCATGAGTGGTGCTGTGGCCCGGTCTGAAACCGAATTGTTGGTCGGGAATGATCTTTGCGTTTTCGGTCGCATCTTTCAGTCGGTTCAGAGTTATTCCGCTAGCAGCTTTCCCAGACAAGGCTGATAGGGCGGTGATTCTGCGGAAAGGTTTTGTCATTTCCGGGTTTGGAAGGAATGATGACGTCAGTATATTTCCAGGATTAAGGAAATCGTTGAATTATCAACATCGCGTACGATGTTTACTGCTGCGGCGATTCCCTTGGGTGCGAGGGCCCTGAGGGTAGAGTTTGGAATGTTATCAGGACCGGGCGCCTTCCGCGGCTACATAGCTTTATGCAATCGCGTATCTCGTCCGGGGAAGCGGGAAGGATCTAGGTAGGATTTATGTCACCCTCGTCGTCGTTTCCGGCGACGATACGGCGTCTAACAACGAAGTGTCAAGGTCGCCGTGAAGGAAGTTCAGAGAACATTGCAGGTCTAGGCTGCCTGCGAATGTCTTCACCTTGTCCAGACCGCGCTCGCCTCCGTGAATCGCCGGCATGGGCGTTCTACGATTCCTTAGAGCTTTGGCCATTCTCCAGAACGAATTGTCCACCGTTTCCAGCGAATCGAGGTTCTCCTCCCAGGTACGGTTGTAGTGCTCCTTTAACCTCCACGTCACCTGTGCTGCAAGGCCATTCTTGAGCACTCCATCCGCAGGGTCAAAGTACCGCTACCAACGGCGTCTGTCACGGCTCTTCTCTCTGATGAGTTCTCGCAGATACTCTGGGAGAACTCGCTCACTCAGCTTCCTCTTCACGTTCATCGCAAACAGGATATAATCCTGTATGCTAGAAGTGAGTTGGATTACCGTTTTCTTCAGTTCATTCTCGGTACGTATCTGCTCGATACGACCGAGATTTTGCTGTAAGTGAGAGGGAAAGGCGGGGCATGAGACGCGTCGCACCATTTCGGCTTCCTCGCCTAGGAAAGGTAACACGGGTTTATGATTGGAATCAAGGTCCTGGATGGTAGCAAGTTCGTATCGGAAAGGGACATCTTTTAGAAGAACGATGTCCAGGACGTCGCAGTAGCCTAGAGTTGAGATGAAGGTAGGTTCAAGTGGTCCGACAACGATGAAACTTTGATTAGTTTCCGAAAAGTCGTGGGAGTATTCTTCCATTTCGGTTGGTTCGCCAACTGCTCCATAATGGGTGCTTAGCGTTGAGATCCCCAGCTAGGATAATCGGAAACGGGCTGTCTGGTAGATTTTCCAAGCCCTGAAGGTCGATTGTTTCCCTTGGCGGATGATAAACAGCCACTAGACTTATCCAACAGTTGCCTTCAGTATTTAAAGATACTGCAATTGGCTCGGTGGTGTGGTGGAGGTGGTCTATGCACGATTTGACATAAATCGTCGTGCCACCCTCGCTGGTGTTGGGTCGGTCGTTCCTCTAGAAGGAATAATTCCGAAGTTGGCATTTAGATAAGTCTCGCGACCAGGATTACGTCCAAGGTGTACCTTTCGGCGAAGTCTCGGAGTTCATCCCGTTGCCGTAGAACTCCGTTGGCGTTTCAGTAGACCACCTATAGGGAACTAGGTTTAAATGGTGCATTATCCATTTACGGGTCGGAAGAAAACAAGGAAATGTTATCGGTAGTGACGCTAATAAGGGCGGGGATGGCTCCGATATCGCCAACAGCGCTACCGACCGCATCGGCGACCTTACGTGCAACCTGAGAGTTTGGAGACATTTATGGAACCCCGAAGCTTTATTAGGCTTGCCATGCTCAGTGGGCCCGCTTTTGTTTCCATCGATTGGGAGGGTCCTGTAGGAATTGCCGCCCATGGTGCTGGTCTTTGCACTATCTTCGGACAGCATTGACAGCCGCGATAATTCGCGGTGTGACCTATTCCGCAGGTTGCGCACTTCGCTTCCGTGTCCCGGGCTTGGCGCAGTCCCCGGAGTGGTGATCTGCACACTTCACACGCTTCGGAGCTGCGCTGCAGAGCCCTTGACAGACGACATTGCCCGATGGTCGTGCCGCGTCGCGGCGATTCAATCCTGACGACAAGGCGCAGAACCTCCTGGACTTCGAAGATCTTCTTCGCCTCCGCAGTCTTGGAAAATATCGCCAATACCAACGGCATGGGCACTTTCCTGGGTCCGCTCCGCATACAGTGCACGGATAGAAACGGGAAACCTCGCTTATTCAAATCCTCGGAGATTTCCCCCATGGTAATGGCCTCCGGGATGGCCCGGATAATGTCGTTCAGGGACTTTTCCTTCGCTAGCTTGAAGGTATGGAAGGGATCCTTCTCATCCCGAAAGAAGAGCGTCATAGCCCTGAAGTTACCGACGCACGCAGGATGGGCGTTAATTCCATCCTGCGGCTGTTTAGCTTTGACGAAGTTAATCGACGAGGCCTTGAAACCAGCCGAGAGGTTCATCCAGTTTTCCTTCGTGCGAATTCCAACTGGTGGAATCCTCTGCTTTGGTTTGACGATGGTCGCGGTGGTGGTCATGGTGGACATGATCTTTGGCTCCATATTTTCAATAGTTTCGAGCGGGCCGAAACTTTTGAATAACTTTGCCGGGTGAGGCGGAGAAAGAGTTGGGCTAGCCCGTTTCATTCCCTTGCGGGGATGAGTACGAGTAAATCCTGCTTTTTCCATAGCCTCGGGCTGACGCTGGCTACTAGCAGCCGCAGTCTCCTCCGGAAAGGAAGAGACCGTCGAAGATGACTGCGCTGCCGTCACCGCCAGAACGGAGGAGGGAAGGATAGCCTGGGGGGGGGACTCCTTGGCTTATCCTGTCTTCAGTTGCTTCACTGATCATCTTCTTCTCAGTGGCTGAACCTGTGCCGACCGCTACTTGCCGTCGCAGATCACTGTTTTCGGCCTCCAGGGCGGTCACCTATCGTACCAGTTGGTTGATCTTCGAGTCCATCCACTTGAAGTGTTTTTCTACCAACGGTGTCATTTTCGCCACCATCTTGGCTATTCCGAATGCTAATAAGCACTGGACACTAGAAGAATTCCCTGCAAATTCTTTAAACTAATGCTAAAGGCACTAATTTGTGCTGAAAAGCACAAAGCACTTGAGTGCTAAAAGCACTTGAGTGCTAAAAGCACTAAAACACTTTGCCACTTTCTCTCTCGCTCTTCAGGCACTCGCCTCCGAAGCGAGTTCTGGGCATTCACAGGAGGGTAGACCCAAATCGTTTTGCAGCAAGCCAAGGCCTACCAACTAACTACCTGCCACTATACCGCACGAATTCCAAAAGAGCGCCTAGAAGCGCTGAAATACACACAAAACGCACTCACTTATATGGACCACTGCATGGACCGGCGACAGAACAGGCAGTAGTATTGCATAGGACTCTAAACAAGTTTACGCCCACGCTAGCATTGTATGCTCTCTTACACACTACCACAAAATTGGTATATAAGGACGGACGTAAACAGTCGTAAATGAGAATAGAGGGCAGAGAGAGAGAGAGAGAGAGAGATAGTACGCCTGCAGCTGTCATCGAGTACAGACATGTTTGTTGGCAGTTGCATTTTCTCACTTGCTGTGCGTTCTTGTGCTGTATCTTAGGCCCCTTCTACATATTGTAGAGGTGGGTCGGGTGCAGTGCATATACTTTGGCGATTCCTAGTGTACCGTAAGTTTACCTACGTCACGACAATGGAAGCCAATGACATAGCAAGAGTCTTCGAACTCGCTTTGAAAATCCACTAAACCATCGCCGAGCGGAACTTCGACGACGCGGAATATCTAATTTCCCAGCTACCGGAACCAGCATCGCAGCAGCCAACTTCGTAGCGGACAGCAACGCCCTACAAAGAAATTACACCACCACCGAGGAGGCTGCGCAATCTGCGCAGTGCATCCTCGCAAACGAAACGTATTCCTCGGACGAGGAGCAGCGTCAGCATCTCGAGACTCCCGTCACACCAGCTCCCTCCGACATCGGCGCCGAAGGCTTCCAGAAAGCTGGATGAAGCGCAAACCAAGAAAAGCAAGCGACTGTCCTGCACCCAAGCAGGCAGTGCTTGCACCACAATTAGAAGACGAAAACCGCTATGAAGCGCCACAAGCAACGGCAGCAGCGGAAGAAGCAGTGATGGAAGAGCTCCTCACCATCATAGAGCCCTTGCAAAAGCCCGTCCAGTCCCTAAGAAGACGAAAAAAGCACCACCCATCGTCGTCCGACGCAAGGAGAGACGGGCCTCCGTCGTGAGTGATCTCACGAAAAACAACGTCAGAATCACCAGTGCAAGGAATGTGGCATTGGGAATCTCAGTACAGCCGGCAACCGAGAGGGATCATGACGGAATCACAAGATATTTGCGTAATTCCGAGATCCTTTTCCATACCCACGGCCTGCAAAGTCAAAAAGTGACCAGGAGATCCTGGAGGATCTCCAAAGGCAAGGTTTTCCCGCAATCTCCGTGCGCAGGATGCGCCGGAGGAACGTCAAGACCCCGATGGCACTCAACTTCGTTGAACTGGAAAACACGACGGAGGGCAAGGCCATCCACCAGCTACGGGCGGTGCTAAGAGGCGTCGTAGAGGCACGAATCAGTGCCAACGGTGCCAGATACATGGACACTCGCAGCGGAACTGCTACGTGGAGCCACGGTGCGTAAAGTGCAGTGAAACCCACATCTCGGGGCAGTGCGCGAATTCCAGAGAGACGCCCGCTAGGTGTGATAATTGCGAACAACAGCACACCGCGAGTTACAGAGGCTGCCTGCGGTTCCCGCGTACAAAAAAAGCAGTTCCCGGTGCTTCCGCGAGTGCTAAGGTGCCGGGAGTGAACTACGCGAAGATGGCGAAGTCGGCATCTCCAAAGGATACAAAGGTGACGTGCGCTAGGGACCAAAGCGCGATAACGGAACGCGACGCGATTGAAAGTGCAGACCACGCCCCTACAGTTGACGCACCAGAGGTTTTCGCGGCGGCTGGCGTCGTATTAGCAGGACCGCGAGGCAAGAACACCTTCGCCGAGGGCATTGAGGTCATAGTCAAGGCCCTTCCCCAAATTCTACAAATTTTTGGTTATTAAACAACCCAAAATTATCGAAACTGGAAATTTGGGGGTATTCTGTCGTCGGGTACGTGCGCGTACCAGCATATATCCTCAAACATATAAATCCCACTCGTTGGGGAGTCGCGGGTTTGGAGCGATAGAGTTTTTCAGAGTTAGTGAGAGGAGAATGGTCCGCTTCGAGCTGTCAACAAGTATGGTAGGGTATCTTGATAGTTTTTTACAGAGGTGGCTCGGTTGCGGTAGCACGCAAACTACTCAAAAGTGCGGAATAGTGCGCGTAATATTTAATTATTAAATATTAATGTATTCTTGAACATACCTACCACCGAGATGTCCGGCAGCCAGGTTAAAAAACCTACAGCCCGTGAGCTACAAGCGCTCAGAATCAATTACAACGCAAACGTCTTACACGACGGAAGCGCAACTCTAAATCTACCGCCATGGACTATCGAAGATCTCCGCGCTGACATTGGGGTAAAAACGCTCAGTGATCCAGATGCAGCATTCGAGATGACTTACAACCTGTTGAGGCCTTATTTCCCAAAGGCAACCACTGCAAATAATACGCCGGCACAAATAAACGGCACTGCAATCCCAAAATGCACAGCGCCAAATCCCGAGGGTGCAGAAAATGCATCAAAGCCCCCAGTAAGTACAATGGAATACTCATCAGAAGAGGAAGACAGCGGCTTCCAGAAAACCAAATCAAGAAACCGTAAAGCCATCAAGGGAGGCGCCAACGCAGGCCCCTCCAAACTAACAACAAAAAACAGTTTCGACGTATTATCGGAATCAGAACCGGGTGCCGAAACTGAAGAAACCGCGACAAGTTTGAATACAACGAAGAGGAGGGCGCAACGCATACCCCCCACACCAGCTCCCTCCGACACCGGCGCCGAAGGCTTCCAAAAAGCTGGAGGCAACAAGAGGAGGAAGCGCGAGCCAAGGAAAGGAAGTGATTGCCGTGCATCCAAGCAGGCAGCGTTGGCCCCACAAGAAGATGCTAACCGCTACGAAGTGTTGCAAACAACGGCGACAGCAGAAGAAATAGAAATGGATGAGCTTCCCGCCATGGTAGAGCTCTCCCACAAGCCCGTCCAGGTCCCTAGAAAGACGAAGAAAGCACCGCCCATCGTCATCCGACGCAAGGAGAGATGGGTCTCCGTCGTGAGTGATCTCGCGAAAAACAACGTCAGAATCACCAGTGCAGAGAACATGGCATTGGGAATTTCAGTACAGCCGGCGACCGAGAGGGATCATGATGGAATCACAAGATACATGCGTGATTCCGAGATCCCCTTCCATACTCACGGACTGCAGAGTCAAAAAATACTGAAGGTAGTCATCAGGGGACTACCATAGGATATAATCGACCAGGAGATCCTGGAGGATCTCCAAAGAAAGACATCCTGTAATTTCCGTGCGCACGATGCGCAGGAGAAACGACAAAATCCCGATGCCACTTAACTTTGTTGAACTGGAAAACACGGCGGAGGGCAAGGCCATCAACCAGCTAAGGGCGGTGCTACACCTACGCGTGACCGTCGAGTTACCTAGATGTCGCAGAGGTGCCACCGGTGCCAAAAGCACAGTCACTCGCAGCAGAACTGCTATGCGGAGCCGCGGTGCGTGAAGTGCCGTGAAAACCACCTCTCTGGACAGTGCGCGAAATCCAAAGAGACGCCCGCTAGGTGTGCTAACTGCGATCAACAGCACACCGCGAGCTACGGGGGCTGACCCCGGTTCCCGTATACAAGGAAAACAGTTTACGGTGCTTCAGTAAGTGCAAGGGTGTCGGGAGTGAGCTACGCGGAGATGGTGAAGTCGGCATCTCCAAAGGACGCAAAGGTGACGAGCGTTAGGGACCAAAGCGCGAAAACGAAACGCAATACGAGTGTAGCAGCAGGCCACGCCCCTACATTCGACTCAACAAAATTGAACGTGGCGGCTGGCGTCGTTCTTGCATCGTCAAAGGCGTTCCCCAAATATTGCAAATTTTCGGATATTAAATACGAAAATTAGTGAACTAGAAAGTTGGGGGTATTTTGTCGTCGGTACGTGCGCGTACCGGCATACCCGCAAACACATAAATATCACCCAGTTGGGAGAGTGCGCTGAGCTGTTGACAGGCACGCCGTGTTTGTCTTTAGCTCCTCTCACATTTTCGTTTCCGTTTATTGTACTGTACCTTAGGCCCCTTCTACATTGTAGCGGTGGGTCGGGTGCAGTACAAATATTCAGATTACTGAACTCGATAATTCAGATTGTTTGACTTTGTTCAGAGTGATTGAATGAAAGAAAATATGGAAGTTCCGCCAGCCATGAAAGCCGCCATCGAGGAAAGTATGGCATAACTTGCCATGCTAACCAACGAAATTCATTCGCTGAAGGATGACAACGGAAGGATGCGGTGAGAGATCGAAAGGAAAGAACCAAACCCTCCTGCCACCGTCATACCAGTGGTAGCAACCACCTCTACGACGCCAACGCCAGTGGAAGCTGCTCTACGCGTAGCTTCCGCGACAAACCAGGATGGAATTAGAAAACATCTGCAAGACCGCCGCCACCGTGAAGGTCGCCGAAAAGTCGGTGAACTCCGCGACAAAAATCAAACACGCAGTTCAACCCATGGAGCTAACCGACGCCGACGGCTTCGAGAAGCAGAAGTGCAAGAAGCGGACGCCATCCTCCAGGCAGCTCAACGTGGAGCCTGCCGCGAAAATCTCTACGTCCAACCGCTACGAGGCAATAGCGGAAGCTACTGAAGCACCACCAGCTCCC
>JAHWXV010182689.1:0-12982 GCA_024586415.1 Phrixothrix hirtus
TATATATATATATATATATATATATATATATATATATATATATATATATACAGGATATTCTAATTGTGAGTTAGTAAAATAATTTAAAACATGTACAATTAATGGGTCTATACCTGAACTAAGCATCAAGTTTGTGTTTAATAATTATATGTTTAATTATTTGTCAAAATCAAGCTGGACGCCAGGTATAGCCACATTACAAAGTTGTTCTCACATTTGAACCGCCTGCTATATTACAGTTTAGACTAAATGAGCGCCACATGCTCTATTCTTATATCATATAAATATAGTTTCTAATGATGGACTCATATAGTTGAGATGAATCTATTAATAATTTACTTCATAATTATTGTATAAACTGTAGCTTGATAAACAAAGTGTTTGCGAAAAATATATCTTATTGGTTTATTTAAATCTTTATTTAAAATGTAAATATATAATAATAGTAGTCAAACGTTTTCGCATAAACCTTGTGAAGGGTAGGTGTCTTAAAAGTTCAAATAAAATATATTCTAAATAGAAGAAAAAATAATAAAATAATGAACTAGTCCAGATATCTTTCTCAACTTGTTTAGATTTAAATTATGAATATTATTTAATTTTAGGGAGATAACTAGACAGACTATTTAATTATCCAAAATTAAATGATATTAGTATTTCGCATTCAAGGAAGATGACAAAGATGTCTGGAGCACTTTATTATTTTGCTGCCTATTTTCCACAATAATCAGTGCTCCGCTTTACAACTTGTATTTTACTTAAGCTTTTAAGATTCGAACCCTTTACAGGGTTAAACGAAAACTCTTGTCAACGTTATTATATTTTTAATGTTTTAAACAAAACTTCAAATTACCAAATAATATATAGTTTTTGGGAAGGCTTCGTTCATCGACACACAATTTTTACTTATAATTGTAGGGTAAATTGTGAATAAGTATAATTGCTTAACAAATATCACTTAAAGTAATTTAGTTATTTTCCGTTCATTTGTACAAATTATTAATATTGCATTTTTTGCTCAAAACTTCCTTCCATTTAAGTTGTTTATTTTGAAACTATATAAATTCCTTTTGTATCCGTAAATCTTTTTGGTAAAGTTTTTAGTCATCTAGTAAAACTGTCATAACTTGTTTATGTTTAAAGGTAGTGACGATTAGGGTTCTAAAAATAACAATACATCTTGACTAACTATTTGTAGTCAATCGGCCACATATATGGTCTTCGCTGTTCGGAAGTTTTGATCAGTGACTTTAATGGGTTGCGGAGTCTAAGATTTGGTTTTACCTATTATTTCGGGCCTGCATGTATATTGTCTATTTTTGCAGATACGCTGTTTAATTACCGGAATAATCATAGTTCTCTCTTTTGGATTATTTAATGCATCAAGCTTACGATATTGTTTGTGTCTTTTTATTTGCATGTACAATTATCAATTCAATTAAACTTGAATAGTGTTTTAAAACATTAGCATTAAAATTCATATTCTGTACAATTTCTATTTAAAAACTTAGGTCTAAGGTTATATAAGACATGCATCTACTATCTGATATTATTCTATGCTCGTTCTTGCGATATAACCAAATAAACAACATGCAGCGTGCTTCGTGTCGTGTATGTGTTCTTTGTATTACGGGAAGAATGTGGATTTTAGCAGTAAGCTATTGTTTTGTTAATTATATGGGATTTCAATGTGTCTTGAAATATTTTTAGAGGCTTGTGTAGGAATCAATATTATATCAGCTTCGAATAAAATTGCCCTTAACCCGTCATGATGCTTTTATGACTTGAGGCTGCATTTATTTATATTTTTATTGAATGAGTGTCTGTAGAAACATATAAAATAAATAGATAGACTCCCAGCGGTTGTAAAACTTTAGGATGTGAGTTCTTAAAGATCGGGAAACACTGTTCGTAAAGGAAAATATTGCTAGGTCACCTTGCTTCAGATAAGAGGCTTTTAAGCTTAGTGAAAACTGTATGCGAGGAAGGCCAAGCTGTTATAACATTGGAAAAGGATTCTTAAATTATACGACCATCACCAATGGGTTTTGGAAAGGAATATTTATATTATGTAATATCCGAACTGAGGTCCCTGATGTCACATAATATAGCTAGGGATTATTGCAGATAACTAGAGTAATTAAGGGAAAGTACCGGCGCTGAAATTTTCTATTACTGCGTGCATTTTGTAGTCCTGTCTTAGCAATTTCTGATTAATTTAGATGACAAGCATTCCCAATCTTTTAATGTTTTTAAAAGTTTAAAACATTTTGCGCCATCTCTTAATAACTAATTCTAACTTCATACAGAGTGTTTTTGTCTTAACCAGTATGTTATTTCACTTCCACTAGATATTACATATTCAAAAATACTTTATTTACATTTTTATTTCAAAGTAAATTGCACTTAAATATTTATGTATGGGCGCGTTTAGGAAATACAACTATTGGCAACTATTGAGAGAATTGAGTGACAACGTTTCCCTAAACGAGTGCACTGGACAAGTGCTGACTTTCAACTGTTGTCAGCAAAAAATTTCCTGTTGTGTTTGGTCAGCATATACTACCTAATCTCAAATTAATAAGATGCCTAATATTTGTTTTGCTGCTAGAAACTTGAAAACACTTTTTTATATTTGCTATAAATGGGAGACGTTCCAAAAATATTTAGATTTCCTAATTATAGTTTGGTAAATGATGAAAATATACCAAAAACCACCATCAGTGAATATTTTATTAATTGTTCACATTTAAAATTTAAATATAAATTGGATTTATAGCTCAAACAGGTTGCCGTTCACAAAAATTTAATGTAGAAGAATTAGGAGAAAGAAAGGATATTAATATTGCTGGAAACAGAAATGTTCAGCGAGAAGAAAAGTTCTGTTGGAATAACAAAGCAACATTATTACTTCCTGATGAAAACCTTACACGAATTGATAAATTCTGCAATCCATCGATTAAAAAAAAGTCGCATGGAATCAAATCACCTACATTATTTAAATTAATTTCATTTTGAAATAAGAAATACCCCAAGATAAATCTACAGCCATGTTTGCTACTTAAAATCACAATATATAACGACATTTTATATAAACATGGCATAAATGTAACTATTTTTTATCTATGATTGCCACTTAACATAACCTATAATCATATATAGTGTATATAACCTCCCAGTTTGTACGGGCTAAGAAAAGCATAGATTCATGTTTTAGTTGTGTATGGCAAAATTGTTTAGGGAATTTAAAACGTACGTTGAGAGCCAACAGTTGTCTTCCCTAAACGCGCCCTGTAATTCCAGGTAATATTTTCCTGTTATCTTTCTTAGGATTTTGATTCCTATTTATCCATATTTGCAATTTATTTGTTAGAATGCTTTTATTTTATAATATTTTGACAACTAATTACTAATTACTGTTTCAGAACATTGAACTAATACTGAATTCTATTAGTATTAGCTATTTATAATAACTTATATGTTTAAAATTGAATTTTAGAATAGGTAATAATGTAATACATTTGAGATTCATCACAAAACTTAATTGTATATGTAAATCCTTGCGATTATTAGTATAACGAAAATTCATCTTTGAACAAATTAAATAGGTCATTGCTAAAAATTATATACAAAATCTACTGTATGACAACACATGACTTTCTCTTACGTATATAGATATGCAAATACACAAATGGCCACAATTTATTAAAATATTAGATACTTTTATTTTGGGAACGATAATTGCGACAGTCACCTATCTAAGTTACTGGATACGCAAAACGTTGGTTAACTCCAGAGATGTTCTCTGATAACTCACTTCAACGCAGTTTTTCAGGGAAACTGCCAACTTTATGTAAAAGGGTATCAAAGTTATAAGAACCGCAGTAAGTTTTTAAAAAATTGTTATAGCTGTTTTTGATATCCGTTGTTTACAACTAATATTTCAAGTACTTCCGGTTACTAGATTGTCAAAAGCGTATTACAGAAACGATGCACTTCATATAAAACGAAATTAAGCAGCCAAGAAGGATGGCAAGTTTTAAAAGAATTATTTAACCCGATTTCAAGAAAATCGCGAACAACCAAAAATTCGGACAATATCCAAAAATGACAGAAGTAAGGTGGTACTTCTGTTATTGAATTTTAAACAAATTATTTATTTTGTACACAAAGATAGTCATCACCTCAAATATAAATTTTTATTTAGCTAGGACTTTTAGTTTCACAACTATTTTGTTCAGGGTTAATAGTAATCGTACTTCCGCTTACTCGAATTACGATACGTTATATGAGAAATCGGTTAGATTATATGAAAAGATATTGAATTTCTAAGAAATATAGTAAATTTTGAAAACATTGTTATAGTCAATTTAGAAAAAATCTCGAAAAATCAAGAAATGAGAAGAGTAAAGTGGCACTTCCTGTTATACGATTTTAGTGCAGGGGCACAGATAGACGCAAACATAAATACGAAATTTTGTATATTTGCAATTTTTCGTTTTCAAAATATACTCAGTGATATAGAAATTACAACACCAAGAAGGAGTAGGAATTTCTTAAACAAAGTTGATATATCTATTGCGCTAATATTAAATTATAATTGATTAACATTTGAAATCCGGTGGTATTGTGATAACGTCACATTTGACAGTTGTTATAATTTCTTGCTGACTTTTTCGGTCTGTGTTGTTCGTACATTATATTGTTCATTTTCATTGTTAATTATTTTCGTCGTTTGCGCACGCAAACGGGCACGCTTACGCGCAGATGCACGCGCACGGGCAGGCGCAGGCGCTCTCACGCGCCCAGCATGCAAGCGCGCATGCGCACGCAAGCGCAAAAGCGCGCGGTCGCTCACGTGCACGTGCACTTGCGTTGCGCCTGCACACGCGCAGGTCCACATACACACCCACGCAAACGCGTACCATCACGCACTCGCGCACGCGCATGCGCACGCATGGGCACACGAACACGCACACGCACACGCACGGACACGCGCACGAATGCGCGCACGCGCACGAGCATGGGTACGCGCACGCGCACTTGCCCGCGCACGCGCGCTAGAACGCGCACGCACACTCGCATGCACGCAAGCGTGCAAGCACGCAAGTACGTACGCGCGCATACACCCTGGCCTGCACGCACGCACGAATGCACACAATCGTGCAAGCGCTCGCGCACGCAAACGGGAACGCTCACGCGCGGGTGCACGCGCACGGGGAGGCGCAAGGGCACGTAAGTGTCTCTCACGTAAGCGCGCATGCTCGCGCACAGGCACGTGCACGTGCATGAGAGAGCGCTAGCTCACGCGGTTTCTTGTGCCCATGTGCACTCGCACGCGCATGCGCGCGCGCAGGTCCTTCTACATGTGCAAGTGCACACGCACATGCAATCACAGGCGCGCGAGCACGCACACGAACACGCTCGCGCACTCGTACACGCACACGCACAAGCATTCGCACACTCCCACGCACACGCGCAGGCGCGCTCGCGCACACGCACATGCACTGGTACACGTCCACGCACACGCACACGCACTCGCACACGCATTCCCACACGCATTCGCACGCGCACACGCACACGCACACGCACGTGCATAGGTACACGTCCACGCACACGCACACTCACACGCACACACACACACACGCACACACATACCAATTTTCAAACACATGAGTTTCATACCCAGCGGACCCGAAAACGTGTATTTCGACTGAAATTTCGACATCGAAAGTTTTGAGCGAAAATAATACTTTCTCTTTTACCTATATTTCAACTGTAAGTGATTGGGTAAGTGATTGGTTAGCATTGTGAGTGGCGTGGCATTACACATGTTTTGCAGAAACAGAGAAAATTAATAACCCTTGGCATGAAAAAGGACAGTGTTTCTCGTCATGAAACTTCCGATACAGAGAAGGTTAAGTAAAAAGGATTTTGTGCGTACCGTTGAAAGTAATGAGTGTATTTCCTGTGGTTCACCTTTTTCTTTTATTTTACGTGCGGTTTATAAAGCAAATGTTACTAGAAAACTCATTAGAACTACTCGTGAAGCGTTCCTTTCTTTAAAAGCTTATATACTGTTTTATTGAATTAGTATCAATAAATATTACATGTAGGGGGCATCACAAAGTTTCCTTCAGTCAAGTAACTAAAAGTATTGAAATAGTATTCTTGTAACTTTGTTTATTGTTGCAAGTTTACTATAAAGTTTAACAGCTTCAGTAGTTCAGAATCATTCATATACAGGGTGAAATCAGAAGGAATTTTGCCAGTATCTATAAAGTATTATCTTATATCTCGGACATTGACTAATAATTACCACCGTAACGAATATTAAAATTTAATTATATATAGAGTGAATTCAAAAAGAATCCTACCATTATATTCAAACTAATACTTTCGGACGTTTTCTTCCATGTTATTGGTCGCTCAGCATCGTCCAAATTATTACCATAATTTATTTCAATACAGTAGGCGTCAACAGAATTCCCTCTCTTTACTTACGTACCAAGTTGTATCAGTTACAACAACACTGTTTCTTGTAGCTTACTTAGTTTCTGTAGTTGCGTGCATTTAGGAGCTTTCTGATTTCAGTTCAAAGATAAAATTATATATCATACGTATACAGGTCAGATCTGCTTCCTCTTGCAGTTTTATGAAATCGGTGATGCACATAATTTTTCGAATTAGAGTTACCTCTACTGTATTCGAGCGAGTTATTAGAGTTGATCTAGAACAGACTCAATTGTTAGCTAGCCAGTCGCGTCTCGATTCATCCGGCAGGAAGCTGTACGTGTCAACGTAATTCTGAAATGTGACAGACTCCCAATAGGAACAGGAAATTCGAGAGATGATAGATCGTATTCCTTATTCAAATAACGTGATAATACTTATTGTTGTAGTGATTCGTTTACAATGAATTTATCTATAAATTAATTAAAACGAGTACATTGTTCAGTGGAATGCAGTGAAATTTGAGAAAAGGGAACAATAAAGTCTTTTTTAACAGATTTAGAACAGCGCCTTTGAATCATCTAGGCTGATAAAGTAATGCTTCCCTTGCTTCCACGGACTGCACGTCACTGATATATGTACTAGATGTATGACAACCATAGGCTACATTTTGATTTCCAAAAACGCAAACATATATACAAATTAATAAATTATAGTTTAGGATCGTACATTATAAAATAAGAAATAAGTACAAAAAAATAGTCTAAAATGTATTTACAATCTAGATAAACACTAATCCTGGTACATAGCAATTTATATAACGCACGTAAGTTTGGTTAGTATTATCAAAGAAAGGTGGTTTCATTTCATTAAGATAAGGGTTTTTAATCTCAATTCCTATAACATATCTAAATAAAATCTATTTGTTATAATAACAAATTATTAAACTGTACCTTAAAAGTAGAAAAATATTACTGTAAAATGTCTGAGCAAGCATTTATAGTGTTTTCCAAATAGGAAACGCAGGTGCATTATTACCACTAAGTCACTTTAACAATAGCAGGCCCCAACTGGTATAGTGGTTAGCATGTTTGTCTCTACACCCAAGGGACGTGGGTTCGGATCGGATCGAGGTCGGTATATTTTTTAGCGAAGAAAAATTTAAAATACCATGACTTCTCGGATAAGGAAGTAAAATCATAGGCCCCGTGTCAATGTGATGTTAGGCACGTTAAAATTCCCTACTGGCGGTGGAACTCCTCCAGATTATGCAAAATTCTAGTAGGCATGGCGAAATGACTATATAACAGTTCTAGTTCACGAGTGTTTCCGCTTATCGGGAACTCGTATTGTTGTGAGTGACCTAATTGCCACCGCTAAGGATGTTGAATCAACATACAAAGAAGGCCAAGGAAAATTCCGTATTCAGAACCATCACCCACAAAAAACAAATACTTTAACAGCCAAGAAAGAAACTGTACATTTGGTGATAATGTCTATAAATCTTAATTTATTCTGATTTACCAAAATTGAGTATTTTACATACTCGTAAGTAGTAATAAGTAATCCGCTACTTCCTGTCAATACTCACATCCGAAAATATTTTGAAAAACATGTAGAAATGGATTACTTGTTAATTTGATAAAAATTTCTCAGGTTTTTAAAACATTGTAAAAGAAAGAGAAAGTGCTTATTTTACTGTTCTTCGTTTCTACGAAATTAATCAAAAACGATAAAATTATAGAGCTGAAATTTCAAAGTTTCTAAAGATTTGTAAATATATAACTCTACAATTCCATAATTTAAAAATTTGTCGGGTAGAATTTACGAGGAACAGTAAACTATGCAGTTTTTTACATTGCTTCAATAACCAGTCAACAAATTTTTATCCAAACCATAAGAAATACAGTTTACCATATTATTCATAAGGGTGAATATTTTCAGATTTTTGAACTTATGCTTTGTTCGATCACGATTATTGACATTCAAATAAGTAACTCATACACAACTTGAAAATTGACGAGACCAATCGATTTTTTCGCGTATTTGCAGAAAGTGTTATATGAATGCCATCTTTGATGACAGAAAATGCTTCCTTGCTGACCTTTTATTTCAAATAATTTCAATGCAACTAGATTTCAATTTCACTATTTTAAAAATTTTACATTTAAAATCCATTTAGGTATCAAAGAGTAAGCGAAAGAAAACGTTGGGTGTCACTCGGACAGAAAAGTATTTGCAGCCATTAACTGCCTCCTATTCTTGAAACACAATTTACTATGAATGTGATCTCTTATTAATATTAAAGATCATGAGAATATCTTAATGAAGAGTTCAAATAGACTAAGTTGTGTGAAAGTCAAGGAATTTCATTACTAGGTTTGTAAAGAACATTTTGGATCAAAGGACGTTTCATCCTTCGAAGAATAGGGCAAAATTCTGATCTTTCCTAAGCGGTAAACAGTAGATAGATTTTCTTTAAAAATTGAGTGCGATAACTTTAAATAGCTGCTGCAATTGCCAAGGTACAAAAAAACCTTCTTTAACACCCTTACCTGCAATGAAATTGAAATAATCACCCATAAATTTGAGGCTACAGAGCCACCTTCTATTTACTTTCAAAGCTGTAGATGTATTGCTTACTGCTCCAGGATAAAAACAATTCAAAATATACGAACATTTTCTAACGGAATAATAAAGAAATTCAATTTTTTCAATTAAAATACTAAGTGATTCAAAATGTATTTGCACTGGTATACTTTTTGATTAGATTGAAATGATACCACGGGTTCGCTTTTTAATAAGCATGAGTAGCAAAGAGTCGTCATTAAAGTTTTGGGTACTATTAAACTTGAGGGAAGAAGTTCGATACACGCTGTATAATTAGTGGTAGAACTGTAGTAAAACTTAAGAAGTCAAATTGTGTAATAAATCGGTATTTTGTTTAGTTTACATCTAAAACTGCGTTCAAGTTATTGCATAAGTTAATTGTGCCTAATAATATGAAGTTTATGTATTTAGCATTTTCAGTTAAATTTGTTATCTTCCTTCCTCCTTCAACCCATTTTCTTTAAGCTTACTCCGTTGTGTAGTAATAGCACTATAACATCACTGTGAGTGGCTTTAGTTTTATTACCGCGAAAAAAGGACCTGTAGCTTTTGTCCGTGATTTTCTACCTTGCAACCTTTTGCTTCTACTTTTTGGTGTATAGTTAGTATTTATCGAGTAATTTTAAGTGCATACTACTCTTAAATTTTTAATATAACTGCTGGTTATTGATTTATTAAATTCCGCCTATAATTAACACTAAGAATAATTATTTTCTACTAATAACTAAGTTATATAGTAACATGGTTTGTTTTCCGATATGATAATTATCTAATAAAGTCTATACTTTTTGCGCAGTGAATAAAAATCTAAGGAACTTCATTATAAAAGTATGGTAATTAACTATTGAATAAATTAACTGGGTCGGTATCAGATTCGCCACGGCACAGTAGGATTAAATCGATCGAGCAGTTCATTATATCTATTCCCTTAATTAAAGCCAGTAAAAAGAAAACCCCTTTTTAAATTTAAGACACTCAACAATACAGAATGACTACCCATTGTTTATCAGTTGTACGTCAGGATGAAAAGCGTTTCTATATAAAATTTAACACGTCAGAATACTTAAAATAAATCAAAAGAAAACAAAATAGTATCGAGTTTAAAGTAGACTAACTAATGAATTGTTTGCAATTTGTTTAATTGCATGAATTGGAAATGAGGAGAAGAATATGAGTAATGGCAAATTTTAATAATTATGCTTTCAATTATACCGCAATTAGGCAAAGCAAACATTTTGCGAAACAAAATGAGTCTAAGAGAATTAAAAACAAAAATTATTCACAAAGCAAAACGTATAATCACGGGGGTGAGTTATTAGATTGCCAGGACGATAGCGTCTAGGTTGAGAGTAATGGGCTCGATTTGCATGTAATTCTCGTCTTGCCCACCGCTCGTCGCCACGGCGCTTTTAATTGTTCCATCTCCCCCCTTCTCGTAGAAAATGCGACAAACTAGTTGACCGGAAACCATGTCGTACGTTGTTAAACACGCAAAGCCAACTTTTCTCAAAAGCACATACTTTTTTGAATGAAAACTTCATGTTTATCAAATATTTTAAACGCACGTCGAATATGTAGACACATTCCTTGCGTATTGTTGAACTTAAATTGGCAGGACTTGCAAAAAGTATTTAATAGTAAGCTAAAAGTTTTCAAGAACGAAACTTAAAATTACAATATTGCATGCAGTACGCTAAATTTATGTAGAAAAATACTCTAGCATAACATTGGGGTGGACAAAGAATTGTGATCGTTTATACGTGGGGTATTCGAATTTTCAATGCACAATCACGCTTTAACATGTGCGTTGAAACAAAATAACGCAAACGATTTCCTTCCTTACATTTTTGATTGATGAAAGGCGTAACGGTCACTAAGTCTTGAAATATGAGGCCACTCTGTAATTTTTGAGATATAGGAAAACCACAGACACTGGAAGCAAAAAGTTTAGGAGTGTTCAGGACCAATGCATTTTTGAAGTTGAATTCTGCGTTATGAAAGAATATTCAGCCGCTCGTTTTCCAAGACGAAGACAAAATAAAATCTAATAGCAATGTTAATTTCATCTTCTGAAGAAAACCTCCCAACTCGTTAATCGATTTTAAGGTTATAGAGATAACCAAACGTTGCATATTGCAAGATTAGGCGAGTACGGTTGATGTTCAATTACTTTAATATTATTTTTCCTCAATAACGTTAAAGTTATCTCGGTCATTTTCAGAAGTGTTGTCGTGGTGAAGAATTGGCTTTTAATGTTCAGGCCTTGGAGAACTTCTGCTAGACAATGTTGTATATACTAGAATGCCATTATAGCCTGCTAGCCTAATTGCTTGTACAGGTCATGCACTTCTAAAGAACAGCTGGTGATGTTGGGTTATCTTTAACCGCTTATAGTCCATTTTCTTATGTGTAGAAATATCATAAAAGAAATATGTTTCATCACCTGTTATGTGTGGCACTCAACGCGAAAGGACTCTTTTAACATGCAATTCTTCATATAAGGTTTAAGTGATCGTTGCAGATCAAACCCCAATGCCTGCCTCACCATTTACTAGTTCCACAATTTTGTCGTTCGTTATCTTTTTTTAACAGCGGACACATTTTATGGGGTTGTTGCTGAAACAGATCTTCTGATATATTCCTCATCATGGAGCGAACTAGGTCCTTGCGAAATTCCGCAACTCACCTGAAAATAGTAACCCAATCGCCAAATGCAGAATGTAACCACTGCGTGGTGGTGTGTTCGTTGTAATGCCATAACTTGATAGATTAAAATACCCCTCACAACTTTTAGAATGGAATTGACCAAGTGAGCTAATACTGATATACATACAGCTAACAATCTTTAACGCATCTTGATTAAACATTTTTCATAATAAGTGTTCTTTTCGTATATCAATAATGTCAATATGCGGCGATTATCCTATTTCTAAATGTGGTTGCTCAGCCAACTGGTATATAAAGATGGCGCCATACATTTATTAGGCCAGAATTTTTCATTGACATTAAGGAACATGTAGTTATTTGCTAAACCTGTATCTACCAATCTTTGTAATTTGAATTCTTTGAGTAGAGGTTAACCAATGTCAAGTTGTGCAATAGTGAAAGTTCTATTATTGAGATTTATGCTTCATACAAATCGTACTTAAAAAAAGAAGGTTACCGCTACTACTGACTTGTTCTTAGAATTGTGCCAAATACGAGGTACGACAATTAAATAACGAGACTGATTTTTTTGCAAGACCCTGCAGCTTGCGCAGGCACTCCATCTTTGACCCTGATCTCTCAGCTATTTGTAGTCCGAGCAACACATTGATACAGGCGCTAAGTCATGAATTGTGCTGCAAAAAGGGAACATGTGTTTTTGTTTCTCGTTACAGAAATGGAATCGCGAAATATTGCGCAACGGTATGCCATTTATTTTTGTGTTAAATTGGACGAGAATGCGACGACAACTTATGGTAAGCTTCAGAAGGCTTTTAGAAATGAGGTTATATCAAGGGCTCAAATCAATACAGATTTATTGAGCCGTGTTATCACTGGCCATGAAAGTTGGTTCTACCAGTACGATCCAGAAATAAAACGTCAAAATTCGCAATGGTGTTCAAAAGTATCACCCAGACCAAAGAGTCTCGTATGTCAAAATCAAAAGTGAAATGCATGCTTGTGTGCTTCTTCGATTCCAAGGGCATTGTTCATAAAGAGTGGGTGCCTCCTGGCCAAACCATTAACCAATTTTTCTACAAAGACATTGTAGAAAGGCTTCAAAAAAAGTTCTCCGTGTCTGTGCAAACATTGCTGATAATTGGATTCTTCACTACGATAATGCGCCATCCCATACTGCACTGTCTGTGCAGCAATTTTTAACCTCAAAACGCATTTTAGTACTATCACAGTCACCTTATTCACCCGATATCGC
>JAHWXV010182716.1:0-11787 GCA_024586415.1 Phrixothrix hirtus
TATATATATATATATATATATATATATACAACGAACTTAAAGTGTGCAAATCCATTTTTAACAACATTTATTAACATTCAAAATCTCAGTTCACGCTTCATAAAACATTGGGGATTTTTCTTAAAAGCACAACATCTGCTTTTCCATGAGAATTCTTACATTTCTAAACATAAATGTTAACCACCAATCCCCTTTGCCCGTAATCTCAAGGAGAAACTTCCACTAACAAGCAGTTGAGACTAAAGTTCTTGAGTGAAAGCACACTATAGTGAGGCGGGACGTTATTAGAGTAGTGACTCCATGTAAAAGCTCATGAAGTCAACGAACTAGTTACCCTTAGCGAGTAATGAATGCCTGAATCAATGGTAAATTGGGCAGGTGTACGCTGTAAACGAGTTTGGAAGATGTGGTCAAGTTTCGTTATCTCAGTTCAAACTTTTGTCACAGGGCTACGGAACATCTAGGAAGGTACTATCACGTACGCTCTGGGGTCTGCTACTAAACATCACGCAATCCAAATTAAGTGCAAGTAAGTGACATTCTTTCGATCGTTTGATTCCACCCAATAAGTCACTAAGCTTCATTGGGGAATCCGGCAATTAACACCCCTTTCCTTTTTATTTATTTAATAGCTTCCGCTGGAAATCTTACTTCAATCAAGTAAAAGGTAGACAATCTTGCTTAAGTTTGTGTAGAATCTATGTAATAACCAAAGACATATTTATTTGAATTATATAAATTAATTTGAGGCCACTATTAGACGGGGTCGATTCTTTATTATCATTAGTTAAATATATCTTTAGGAATTAAACAAAGGAGTCCCTTATTTTGCACATTAGAAATTAAGTAATTGATCGTTTAAATGTTCTTTTATTGTATGTTGCATTTTATTTTTGTATTATTATAAGTGACTTTTTTAATGCAGACGATTTTATTATTTTACGATTATAAAATACCTTAGTAGTACTAAACATAATTTTCTTACAAGAAAACGTTAGACATAAGCAAGTATAACATTTTAAATTGTAAGTCCAACTTGAACTAAATTTGAAGTACCTATCCAGTGGTATACGCCAAATAGTTAACCAGTGAGTATGACATGCTAACATTAAAACCTTGTGGTTTCGAAATAGGATTCTGTGCCGTTTCATTTCAGTAAGATTTAACTGTTAAGACTTGTAGGTAAAGTGGCACCCAAGAAATTACAACTTTTTTCCGAATTTTTACACTTCTCAATCGTTCCTGAATTTTAGCCAAATTAATTTCATCACTGTGAAGGTCCGAGCTAATTCAGGGTAAATAACATCTTTAACAACCTCTTGGTGCGAAAACCGCGTTCCATCCCGTTATAGACGATTCCTCCTAAGGTTGTTTATTTTATGTGAGAATTTTACAAAATCTGAAATGATTTGCACTAAGACTAAAGCGTAATAAATGGCTTCCCTTCTTTTCATATGTGACGGTAAAGGTGTTAACAAAAAAGCAAAGTTGAAAGAAATTCTTGGTACTGGTTTTTTAAGTAATTATAAGACAATCAACCACTTTTAAAAATGCCATCAAGTTCATGACCATCTAGTGAGAATTTCTTTCGGTTCGTAAAAATGCTTTCAACTTTAGAAATAGATGAAAATTGTTTGGGTGTTCAAAAACTTCGCAGTCAAAACATTGTAGCAGGCAGTCCTTGAGTTGCAGCAACCGAGTGTGCATGAGCGTTATCGCGAATGAAAATAATGTTGTTGAGCAAAAAGCCACGTCGTTTATTCTTAATGGCGCGTTAGATCCGACGAAGCATTTGACAGTAAGTAGACCGCTGTCTCAGATTTTAAGTGTCTAGCTAGAGCAATACGTTTGATGTTCTAGCGGTATTGACGCGCTAAGGTCGTACGTTATTTTCTTTCCAAACAACACTCGTATGTAAAACCGGTAGTAAACTTATAATTCCAAATGCTATACCAAGGACAATAAATAAATAATGATGCGCCGTTTTTGGAGGGCATTTAAAATTGGTGCTAGTGTCAAATTGTACAGTTGTTGAAAATTAAATTAATTAAAAGCATTTGAAATACAGCACTCAATTATTAGTATTAGCTTTTGAAGCAATGTAATTACAAAATGTATACAGTATTAAATATTTATAGTCATAAATAATAAATTATCTTTTGTAAGGAAGTAAAGTCATTCATTAAACTGAGAAAATTATAATGTATGCAGCTTCAAAAATTTACAGAAATATGGAAGCTATTAAAATTTTCGATTACTCAGGAGAAATAAATTGTAATTTAGTTAATGGCATTTTCCAAATTTGCCATTCATCTTATAAAAAATCCTGTGTTCAGTTTCTAAATGACTAAAACTTAATTTTCAGCCAACTTACTTTCGCATTTATAATAAAATTATTCAGCAGAGCTGTGCTAAGGGTTGATGCCGCCGTAGTGCGAAATCATAGTTCCCGCCTCTGTAGCAGTCGGCTGCTCTTTTCGTAACCTGGTTACCACGGCCCTCGTGACACGTTTTAAAAGTTTTATGTTTGCATTTCGGTATACTCCTGTGGCAGTAATCGTTTTAAATTTCAATATCATATTTATTTTTTTTTGTAGTAGCAAATATTTTGCAGTACATAATTTACAAGGATGTCATCATTTGTGACTTTGAATACATCATAAATGTTCAAACAATTGCTATTGATAAACATTTACTGCCTGCTTTGATATTTTTCTGACAAAACTACTCATGCAGAACACTGATATTTATTTTGTGGAGCCATAAACTTTAATGATTTTTGTTTTAGAAATATTTTAGCGGTCGCTTTCAATTTACCGCAGGTCAATAGTTCAAAAAGGTATAAAGTGATAATATACGCATAAACGATTTGAATACAACATTTTAATACATTTAAAAATGTGGTATGCATCAATCTTCAAATAAGGTGTGAGTTATACTGATCAATACAGTAGAATCCCGACAATTCACCATGCTTGGGTGAGAGGGATTTTAAATTACATAAATAGACGAGTTACAGAAGAAACTTATCTATATTCACATAAAGGAGTATACTTAATAACGATTGCCATTATGCCATTAATTTATAAGCAATGCGAGTTAAATGTTTTACTCGTCAATATAGTAATGCAAATATTCAAGAGATTTCCGTTGACAACCGTTTATTATAATTCAATGCAGTATATTTTATAGTAGACTTGCATGAATACTTTAGCTTATGCGTTTTTTAAAAAAATATGACCATTAAATCAAATTTATTTCATTAATTTTTGGGCTACTGAATTACGAAGAAAAATAGCGTTTTTATTGTATTCTGACGTTTTGAAACATTGCAATAAAACGAGAGCTTACAACGAAAGTAAATGTCGTTAAATCTTATGCGCTTCACGTTTTCGTTGCTTTCGCGTGACTATCAGCGACTATCCCAAATGATCAATTTGAAAAATTTTAACAAGGTAGTCAATATGCAAAACCGTTTAACTACGCAGCGTTACCTTTTAAAACATGCAATCAATTTTATTTTTAGATTCTGTGCCTCTGAAATAATTTATGCGTCGAAATTAATAGCGTACCTTAATTTCAGCCTGACTAGGTGTTAGGTAATTTTAAAAATGTAATTATTTATTTTTTATAGCAAATACATCCAGTGTTTTTGTTTTTTTCGTAATTATATACTACAGTTTATTTAAATAAAATATGAAACCCTTAGATCGATTCGACAGAGTTTAAATTCAGTGATAACTGTATTAGGATATTGAATTATAATTAATTAATAGAAAACAACAAAAAAAAACTAAACTACTCACACTAAATACATAACTATTAGTTCTTCAAAGTCTGCCATTAAGGCGGCAAATTAAAATTAGAAATCGGTGTATATTTATTTATGTTTTGAATTTCAAATTTAACAATATTCGCACAGAAGCTTATTTGGCTCACATTAACAGTAAAGTTGGTACCTTATGACGGACAAAGTAGTACTAAGACAAAATCATTTTACATATATAGCCATAAATTGTCAGTAAATCGCAAAACATCGCAGCGAGAAATACGAAGCGCGACAACACTGGTAATACTAAAGGCGTGACGTACAGTGTCCCCTTGCACCCTTCAGCAAGTTTCATGACGCTGCAGTTAGTTGTTCGTTCACAGCATCACGATGAAGTTTGGTGTGTATTAGAAACGTGTGGCTATTGTTGCCTTGTATGAGTGAGCAAAGACAGCAAAACATATTCAGAAAACGCTCGCACCGCTATCGGTGTTTCGTGTTTCGAACATTACAGCGGTATAGAGAAATTGATAGTATGGAAGATCGGCCGCTAGAGGGCCGTCCGAGGTCTGTATGCGTGCCTAATGTTGTGAGTGCTGTTCGTGCACGGATTTATCGAAATCTACTTCGCAAACAGAAGTGTCAGGCGAGCGGGATGAGCACCTCCAAGCGTAGTATGAGTCGAATTTTACGCGATGATTTAAAGTTAGGAGCTTACCGACGTTGTGTGAGTCATTTGAGTGCAAAACATTGATTAAACGCTTTGCAAGCAATGGACATCGTCGGATTCTGTTTACCGACGAAAAAATCTTTTCCATAGAAGAAAGAATAAATCTACAGAATGACCGAGGGTACGCGAGGAGTTGTTACGATGCTAACGAAAAGTCCCACGTGTGCAGCGAGGTCACCACCCACCATCTGTGATATTCTGGTGGTGTGTCGCCTATGACGGTACCTTTGAAATTCATTTCTGTGACTGCGGTGTTAAAACTAACTCACGTGTTTATGAACAAATGTTAGAGATGGTAGTTAAGCCACTCAACGAAAGCTTTTTTGAGGGTAGAGAATGGTACTTCCAGTACCATTCTGCACCGGCACACAAGGCTTAAAGGTTCAAACCTGGTTGTTCGCAAACATGCCAGAGTTCATATCATCAGCTGACTGGCCTTTAGGTAACCCTGATCTAAATCCCTTGGATTATTCTTTGTTGGATAAACTAGCAAAGGGTGCCTGTCCTCGTAGGCATACAAATTTGGAGCAGTTGAAGGCCAGCATAGTGATAACTGCGCGCGAAATGCCGTTTACAACGATTCGTGCAGCGATAGATGATTGGCCCAAGAGACTGAAGCTTTCAGTGAAGAAGAATGGTGACCGCTTCGAGTGAAAAGTATGTAAATCGAAGTTTTTGACTATTTTTAAGCATCTGTATAAATTTCAACGTTTAATCTCTTGTAATTTTGTCATAATGACGGTTTTACTTACTGACAGAACTTATGGCTATACTATATAACTTTTGATGGTCTAATAAGTTTCAATGGAGGTGATCATACACTCCATCTAAGACCCAGTTGTATAAAACGTTATTAACTGTTGTTGTAATTCAACGGATAGCTAAGAGAAATGACTGTTTGGTGAATGTATCGGTTTCAAAAAATATTAACAGTGCCGTATCTATCAGCCAATTATTTCTCTTGGCTATTGGTTAAATCTCAGCCACTGCTTAACCACGTTTTATACAATAGAATTTAAGGGATTTGAAGTTGATAACTAGCACGTGGTAAACAAAGGAACTTTAAACGCTCACAAATTGCTACTTTAGTTAATAAATCAGTGGGGAGGAATTTAAAATATTCCAATAGCAACAAGCTAAACTGAATAAGAATTATAGATGGAATCGGCTACGCAATATAAATTGTAAAGTCCGCAGGGATTGATTTCCTGCAGTATCAGAACGATATGACTCCACTTAAAAAAAGCAACGCTAATAATTACTTATCTTGTATTAAATCGAGAAATAACAGAATTTCCATGCATCTGATTCTAAGTCGACGTCACTGGAGAAGCAGAATCAGAAACCTCCGCTAAAAATTTACTACAAAATTATCAAGAACGAGCTGAGACACGTTTGCTTAAATTCTATACTAAAATCAATTGCTGACGTTCGTTTGCAACGCCCTTTAGATAAATTTTACACTAAATGTTGTACTTGGTAAATTTATTTCTGAGATATTAAATTAGTTATACTGGCACGCTTAAATTTGACAAAATACTTTTTTATGAACCTCGTACCTACGTTTTGCAAATTCATAGAGAACAAAAACTGAAATTTATATTTATATTTTTAAGTTAATGTGAGATCTTTGTACACAATTCACTTGCGGTATTTTTAAGAATTATTTTGCTACATGTAACGTTAAGAGAAACGAGAAATGAAATTTAGGGAATCTGCATTTTCAAATTCCGTTATCAGAAACTGCCGCGATCTGACGTTTATAAACTTAAACTAAATCTTTATTGGAATTTCACGAACATTTACAACGTATAAAACTTATCTCTAACTTTTTTTATTGGTCTCGTACCGCACTTGGGAATCTGTATTCACGGTTTGCTATTAGTAATTATCTTTATCTGTTCTATAATGGCTGGTTTTCTTTGTGCTTCCGTCTGGTGCTAATAACGGGTAGGTATTTGCCGACCTACTGATTACCTGAATTAGTAATTGCACTTGAATTTGATCAGTTCACCACTGGAGCATTTATTAATCAGGTAGAGCATTTTCGAACCTTGACTGCAGGATGTATACCAACCTTTGCTGTTATGACTTTTCAGGCGTCGTTTTTAAATGGACTAGGATATAATTAAAATAACTGTAGAATAAGGTGGTACTTTTCTTATTACTTTGATAAAATTGCCGCGCGAAAGTCTTCTGTAATGCAACATCTCAGTTACACTTCTTAAGTAGTTCTTCATACATTTCTGAGCGATACGAAGAACCAAATATTTAGTATTCATAAGTAAATTTGGATGTCAGTTTGCGTGAATCCCTAATCTACAATCACTGTAACGATTTTTTTGGTTCGTTACGCCACAAGTTATCTATATTCAATTTATTCAACGTGTCAGTTTTCGAGTGACATATAATATCAGACGTACATCTCCATAGTTTACGAATACTTTCACAGCTACAGAAATTTGTTTTGATTAAATAGTAGTTATTAAATTTGTTTATTTATTTTTAATGTCACGGTAAAGAATGTACTGATAAATTATACTGTGAAATCTTTTACTGTATGGCAATACTTTTTGGACTAGTTCACTTTCATGCAAGACGAAGTTACAATTTTGACTCAAATGTCACCATCTGAAATACGAGGTGTGAACAATAAATTATTGTGTTAATTTTAATCCCGTAAAAAGCACAGTCATTAACCTCTTGCTTGAGAATATTTAACTTAATAATTTTTGAGTGTTAGGCCGCATGTCTAAGGAAATTACTCCTTATGTATTGTGTTAGCCTTAATCCGGCAAAAAGGCACCTTAATTAACGATTTACTTAATTTACGAATTCTTACGGGAATACAAAAGTATTTTTGTTGAACATAGTTGTTTTAATTATTGTTTTGCAATTAAGATATTGGTTTCACCACAGCCTGGTGGAATAAATGCTATTGTTTGGTATATTGTTTATTTATTTTCTACGAGCAACATTACCTTCCTTTTCTCAGCTAGGTAGAACTTATTTTTGCTGGACCAACTCTGCAGTTTAGTAAGATTTAGGGTAGAATAGATACGTAACACACCTTGTCGTTCAGTCTTGTGCTGCTACTTCAATTCTATGAACGACTGGCGTCCAATCTTTCTTATCTTTGTACTCAGTTGAACTACAGTGTGCTGACCCCAAACCCTCTCTGACATCGCGCGATTTGATTGGCGCGTCCCCATCATTACGACGTCGAAATTTAATCGCACCTTTATCCATTACTTACGTCGTAATACCTTGTACATACATTATTACTGTATTACGAGTAGATCATAAGGGAGAATTTTTTGAAAAACGCTAAATCAATTTTCAATGATAAATTACTGCTTCTGTTCAACAAAATTGTAAGAATTGGTAAAATGTCATTATGTAGAAGTTATTATCAAAAAAGAATTTATAGAATAAATAAAATTGATAAACCAATAAGATATGAAATATAAAAACCTTCTATTAATTAAAAATAAATAATTTAATAAAGAGCTATAAGAAGTCAAAGGAAGTAACTTGAAATATGTAAATAAGTATAATTTAATATTAGATATTAAGATTGAAAATATAGTCTCATAATTAAAATACCATTAGGGCCACCTAGTATTTACAAATGAAATGGAATGGAAATAATAAATAGAAAACTAATATTTAACTCATTTAAAAATACAAAGAAACCTGTAAACAAATTAAATATGGAACATAACCCCATACACAGATAGCACCGCATATTCTACATTTAAATTAAATTCAACCTTATCAAACCAGTGTACAGTTAAATGATAAGGAATTACAGCAATTACAAGCAGAAAAATTCAGAACTTTCACAGTTCTGAAAGCCTTACCTTTACAAAATTCCTTTATCTTTCGATTCATAAATATTTTGTCACTCCTCATTACGAAATACTGTTAGAGGATAAATCTAAGGATTTTTTCTGGATCGATATCTCTAGTAGAATTTTCTGGGCCTAGTGTAATCTTCTGTATAACAATAGGGCTTTGATACCCTCTGCCATAAACATTGATATTTGGACGTTTTTCGATGTTATCATTAATTATAGCCAGCATAATCGATAAAGATAATGTTTGTAAACAAGGGACGTTTTCATTGTATGACATGTATTTTCGAAGCCTGGGAAGTAGTTTGAAAAGGTCTCAGAACGTTTTTCGATTCCTCTTTCTGAACTACGATATAAAACTAGCTACCTATTCATAAATATTAACCCACATTACCTAGTGAGAGCCCCCATAATTTCCAGCAATTGCATGACACAATCGGTTAAGACATACACAACAATACATTAGGTTTGAATCTCAAAACACTGTGTAGAATGCACCATAGTGTAAGCATGTCGATATTTGTAAATATATGAACAAATTTTACTATATGTATAAAATGCATGTTTGTTTATTTACATGAAATACACGTCGAACAACTAACCTAGAATTTTCCTATTTATACAGGCAGGAGTAAAATATACATAGAATTAGTGGTATACACCTACCCTCGAAAGTAGCTATATAATACAGTCGACCTTTGCCTTCTTATTAATTGTAATAACGAGCCACTCCGAACTCATCCTGAATCACCGTCTGAACGTATAATAGCCGGAGTCCAATTAAACTAAAAATTGGTTCAATACAAATATATCTTATACCGACCATAATTCATATAGGTTAGGTTCAATTCAACGCAATTAATTAACCAAAGGTCGTCACAATAAACAAATGGCGCCAAACGTGAGGTTCGACAAAGATCATTAACACGAATAGGCTACCGTAAAATAAAATAGAATAACAAGGCTGCAACCAATAAAAAGAAATGACATCATAACGCGAAAAAAAGCTCAGTTAAATCTCTGATGACCAAACAAGGTATTATAAAGAAACTTACATAGAAACTTATCAATACAGTAAAGTAAAGCAACCCACTATACACGTATACAAATATAAATATACGAAAAAATCCGCCGAAGGTGTCCAAATGAAATACGATGTATAAGCAAACAATACACATGCAAATATGTAAATATGTAAATAATAGATATAAATAAATAATCGGCATGCACATAAATATAAAATGTAGCCAGAAAGAAAGGTTTTCAGTGTGGCTTCTTCAAGCAGGCATTTAGTAAATTCTTCTAAAGCTTACTCCCTGTAGACTCCCCAAAGCTATCTTCACTGGCTTCGTCAAAGGCTAACCAAGGCAACTTCTTCAAAAGGCTACAAATGGCTTCTCCAAAAGCTTATATCCTTGATAGCTTCTTCTAACACTGTATGTATACAATTTCCCCAAGAGGTCTTTGTATTGGCTTCGTCAAAATCACCAGATTTTTAAACTATTCTTCACCGTGTCACCTAAAATCAACCAAATAGGCCAGCAAAGGAAATAACTGAATTTACTTACCACCCCCGACAATTTTTTTACCCAAAACAAACAAAATATTAATATAACTATCAAACATGAGTGACGAAGATGCTTCTTTACAACCTTTGCCAGCTACAAATGCAGCCGACAATAATCACACCCATTTTCTCTTTGAATATGATAAATATTAATAACCTATGGTTGCAGCAAGACGCGCGAGACGCTTGCTTACTCCACGAAAACTTCCCACAACAGGTGATCACTTTGCATGTGATCAAGAAAAGTCAGCAAGGTCATGCAATCGTACACCTTGCGATTTATTAGACGTTTGTGAAATAATAGGTGTGTATATACCAATAAATCACACACCATTACAGAATTGTAGGCAGAAATTTGAAGGCCTTTTATCAATGAAAGTGTTATCGGTAATTTTATCAGACTCAGTGTAGGTGGAAATATATCCAACATTATGTTTAATACATAAATGATATTGATTACAAATTTGTAAAATATAATCATTGTGAATCAATTTCGACTGGTACATTGAATTTTCAAGTTCAACGCTTCTTTTTGAACACCCTTTACAATATATTTAATAAAAAATGGTTAATTGTTTCTTAAAAATTTTTAAAGTTAGTTAAATCACAGTAATGTATAAAAGTAGCCGACTGTGGTGGAATCCATAAGAATTTTTAACCGTATTATTTGAATGTCATCAGTTCTTTAATCTTCTATCGCTCTATACGCGTGAAATCGCTTATATCTCAAAAACTACTAATCGTAATTAAAACGAAAGGTAGGAATAAATAGATTTTAATTGTCTATTAATCGAGATACTATTAGATACCATATCTTATTTAGAAAAAACGCATTCGTACCTCTAGGGTGAGCAAATTGAACTTACGGAAATACCTTGTCTACGGTATGACAGAGATAAGAATTTTCAACGGCGCACGGGGTGTTCCGGACAGATTACCAAGCTGAACCAGCTGTTTTCATTTGGCGAATAAGAGTTTAAGTGTAATGTATTTAATTATTTTGTAGGATGGAGTGTACAAAACAGATTACCGTGTTTTACGGTTCTGATTTGTTTTCTGTTCATTACTTTATTAGTAATTGTTTAAATTACTAGAAGTTTTGCGATGTACACGAATACGTATTTACTCTCACCGTGGTGGTTACAAGAATCTGCTCGAATATTTCCTGTAAGTACACAACATTTTAACTTAAATGTGGCAATGAATTTCACGTCACATCACTTATTTATAAGTGATGAATTTTAGTATGTTATGAATTAAAATTTGAAGATTAACCACAGATTGTTCGACTTCTGTGTTATAATTTTTGAATTTTGTTGAAATAAAGCTTATCTCTTTAAAGATGTATTTTTATTATTTATTAAAAATTAATAATTATCTGGGCTACTGTATTTTAGGTGATTGACTTTACACACCAGATTGACAAGAGATCTTATGTTTAAAAGACGCGTTGACGCTCAATTTTTTAAAGCTAAAGTCACCAAATCTGCCCCAATCTACACCCAAATATCAGACTGGTATATACGAGGGTTCGCCAGAAAATTTCACATATTCCTAGACGTGTACACCTTTAGTGTAACAGAATTCATCAGAGTAGGTGTATTAAATATTTTCTTAAAAAGAGTGCATTTAGTAAATTAACCTAGTAAACGTATCCAAAAACCAAATGCAACGAATGTTGAACAAATTTGTAGAAGTGAGTGAAAGAATGGATCTGAAAATAAATAGTGGCAAAACAAAGGTAATGGTTTTCAATAGGAGTGATGAAAAGGAAATATGTCAGCTGAAGTTGGGTAGCAAGATAATTGAACAAGTGGATAAGTTTGCTTACCTTGGCAGAATGTTTGCAAATGATGGACGAATA
>JAHWXV010182721.1:0-12251 GCA_024586415.1 Phrixothrix hirtus
GCTGTACCTATATTTGAAACAAAATACAACTATTAGCCTCCGTCAACCTGAGGGTACAAGTATTAACAGAATAAGTTCCTTCAGTAGACAAGAAGTAACAGTTTTCTTCACAAATCTGGAAATTGTTCTATCCAGGTACAGCTTTACCACTGACCGAATTTATAATGCGGTTGAATCTGGAATTTCGATCGTCCAGAAGAAATCTGTAAAAATCTACTCCAAGAAAGGAGAAAAGAGAGTCGGAGTTGCCACATCTGCTGAAAGAGGGAAAAATATCACTATTGTCCGTTGTGTAAATGCTGCTCGAGAATACATCCCTCCAATATCATCTATCCACGTTTGAAAATGACATCGCACCTTCAGCGCGATGGCCCTGTTGGAACATTGTACCAATGTTCTTACAATGGCTGGATTAATGAAGACTTGTTTGCCACCTGGGTGAAACACTTTCAAAGCAAACTAAAATCTTCAGCTACTCATATGCGACAATCATCAGAGCCACATTTCCTTGAAAGAATTTGAATTTTGTAAAGAAAACAATACTATTACGTTTTCTCTGCCGCCACACACTTGAAATCATTTACAGCCTCTTGATCTAACATATTTCGGTCCACTTAAGAGTGCTCTGACAAGGGAGTAGGATTCATTCATGATCACACATGCACATAGACGTATAACAGTAGCAGGCATAGCTGGCTTATTTAACAAAGCCTATCTAAAGGTAGCAACAATGAATAAAGCTCTTTCAGGTTTCAGAGCTGCTGGTATATTTCCGTTTAACCCAGACAAATTCTCGGATGAAAATTTTACTCCAGTAGAAGGATTCTAACATTAGATTGTTGAGCCAGAACCTGAACACGCTACTAGTGAAAGTTTCAATTCAACTGTAAATGTCGCTGTAGGAAGCCCGGATCTGTCAATTACAGGATCCTTGGATGTTCACATTTCCGATGTGGCACCAATGCCAAAACAATGCATGCGAAAGCGAGACAATACAACACGTAGTCCTGCAAGGAAACAACATTCACAAATTCTTGCAAGCACTCCGCTGAAGGCACAATTTGAAGAAAAAAAGTGGAAACGGCTAGGAAAACATGTTAAAGTGGGCAAAGGAAGAAGAAACTTTAAATTTGAGGAAGGGCCAAAAAGACTCAAAAAAGCACAAATTAAAACCGACGATTAAGGAAACTGATGAATCAGACATGGATGTTGACATTTGTGATGACAGTGACACAGACGACGTAGTAAGTGATCAGAATAATGAAAAATGCGTTATTTGTGAAGAATTCGAGCGTGATGGTGAAGAATGGTTTCGGTGCGTGATATGTGGGTTTTGGCCATATTCAGAATGTAGTGGGTGGGACAGCGCAGATGAATATAAATGTGACATTTGTTTAAATGTTAAGTATTTAATATCTTTACAAATTTTGTGTTGTTGTTTTGAGTCAATAATATTTTATAGCAGGTTTTGTGTTTCTTTTCTTTATATCTGAACATTAAAAGTGCGCAAAATTCCCCCACCGGGAGGGGAATATCGCACAGAAGCACATAATTTTTTAAAAATTGTACAAGTATTTTCTGGCAAACATACTTAAAAACTTGATACATTTTATTGTTATAAATTAAGTATAAAGTAATTATACGCATTTTTAACTTACTAGCTTAATTTACTAATCGAACAATGACAAAAATAGTTAAAGTGCGCGATATTTCCCCACTGCCCCTTACTAAATAAATAAAAAGCATATGATGTAAAAATTTTATAACAACATAGTGTTACAGCGGCATAGAAGATTAATAAATAAAGAGGATATCACGCTGAAGCTACACTATTAAGTAAAGTTATAATTAAACTTAGGTTAAACCGTTAAACATAGAACGATTATATTTAAATTTCGAATTTATTACATAGGGGTAACTGGTTTCCGGATTTCCTTAGTAGAATCATTAATCGCTTTTGATTAATAAGTAGTAGCAATATCTGTAGCATAAATCTTAAAGTGGTGCAAGTGCTATTTCAACAAGCTCACGTGCTGCTCGAAATTCATGACTTTACAGCTCGATCGCGTTTTCCTTAACGGAGCAATTACGCATTAGTTACTTGGTCCTATGCGTATTGAATTTCGATTTGAGACGACTTCTATGTATAATATACCTGATACAAATCCGTAATGCAAAACAGTTAATACGAAATGTGACTCTGCTACTAATACAGAAATCTGAAGTCGTTTCTTTGTCTCAATATGTCTGCAATTCGGTACAAATTCATTTTAGACTGTTAACTTAGCTTTATTTTTCACTAGAACACTTCAAAGTTATTAATGCATATATTTCTTAACCTGATAAAGAAATTGCGTTACGCAGATGCGTAAATATACTTTTCATGCGAAGTTTAAGTTGAAATTGAAGTACACTCCACAAGGTTTAAAGTTTCAAGTAATCAAACAATAAAGCGATGTCAGTAAGCGTATTCCGTAAAGTTGTTTGCTTACTCAGTTTGCCTGGACCCAACCTAATCCTAACGTATCCTTTGCAGGGTGCCAAACTACCCCCTAGCGACCTCAATTAATAATGAGTCATGACATCACCGGATGAACCAGCGTAGACACGCAAAATCCATGTCATCACCAGCTTCTCATTAATGTCTGCTATATTAATTGTCAACCCGATGATATGTATTTGAAATATTGACTAATCGTGCCGAATAGAGGTGCATGCAGACAGAATTTAATTTATATCCATCCAATGTTTCACCGAATTTTATCTACACCTTCCGTTAGCATCAGTTTAATTTAACGGTGACTTACCAGGCAGTTTTGATACAAAATAGCTATACTTCCGTGCTGAATTTATTAAAATGTAATCTACAGAATATAGTCATTAAACTAAAATCACAGAGATTATTTCTAAACAAATCATTACACGGATAATTAATTTTTATGTCGCAATAACGATTAATTCTTACAATTAAAGCGTGACAAATATATTCCGGTTGTTTGTATCTACAATGTGGTCTACAGTAAATAAAAAGTAGGTTAAAGAAGCGTGAGTAGTAAAAACGCAACCAGAGGTGATCAGACAAGAATGATGGATGTGTGGTAGCTCAAAATGGTTGTTGAAAGAGAACATTTGCGACCGGCATAGTTCTTCTCGAGCTTCTAACCTAAAAAATGTGTCTTTGATGCTCTTGAATGTTCACACATCTTTCGAGACTCCCCAAGTCATTTATAATACGCCCGCCTTATTGAAAAAACAGTCAGGTATTTAAACCGTGCTTTAATGTCAAGCTGCGTCTCCGAGGTACGCGACTCTGATTTTCGACTTTTCTGTATTCTTTTTAGCTTTATATTTAGCTCACTGTATATTGTGTTCCAAGAAACACAGCTTTTAAAAGTTGCTATTATAATACAAAAGACATTTGATTAAAAACATAAACGAAAGTTATGAGTTCAATCGATACTTCTCGATCTTTTAATAAAGATATTCCACGCAAAAAATGTAATTTAAAATATTGAATAGAGAAATTTAATTCGACAATATTCGCAATCTGTAGGAAATTAAACTTCTTGTAGGTTTCATTTGACTTTTCAAGATTTAATTCAATCTGAGATTAAATTATTATGAGATAATCAATTAACAACAAGAAGTAACTTTAAAATACATCACAAATTTCATTATTTTTTTACCTCTAAAAGCTTTTAATTAAGAACGTAAGGGGGATTCTTGATAGATATAGTGTAGATCTCGAAAATGCCGTAGTAATAAAAGCAATTCCGTTCCCTCTCCTTAAGTTTCTAATAAACAAGCTTTTGAAATTTAATACATTTTCAAAGGGTAATTAAATAGACCACATCCTTATAGTGCAGCTTCAGTTCGGATTAATAAAGAAACGTATAACAAACTTCGTTACTGCTATGGGAATAATAAACAATGTTGTTTAGGTAATTAACAAAACGCATGTTCAAAAGAATCATCGCCTGGAAAAAAATTAAACATCAGAGAAAAACACTGAAAGAGAATTTGCTATTTAGGTTATAAAAGGAAAAAAACTAAATTCGTTCTGATTATGATACGTAATACAAATAATGCAATTCTAGAATTACACTTGTCGTTGCTGTAAAATTAAATAAATATTGCTCTAGATAATTTTCTGGAGAATTTGATATATTGATTTTTTAGACGGATAAATTCTTTCAAATTATTCCTTGTAGTATTTATAATGATTTATGTACTTATATATAAATTTGAAAACCCTCTTGGCTTGTGGAGATCTCATTATTGTCATGTCATTTTCATTCGAGGATCCTGAAGTAAAGTCACGTTGCATTATATGGAATGAAAACATTTCTCTTTTACTAATACCTTAAAAATTGTTGAAAACCTAAAAAAGCATTCTTGACAATTCTAAAGATCATTTCTATCTCTAAATTTTCTTTGCAGAATTTCTTAAACGCTTTACTTATTTAATAAGTATGCACCGTCCCTATTAAGAATTCTTCCTCGAGATCTTAAATTTTAGCGATGTACAGATGCTTTTATATGCGAAATTCAGTTTTCTAAATTACTTTGTAAAGTATTTAAAAGAGCTTGGTTTTAATCGATATCCTATTTTATTTCCAGTGCATAGCTGATAATGCACCGTCACAATTAAACAACTTTAGTTCCCCTTACTATTTCCTAAAATTAATCAGTGCAAGGAAATTCACAAGCTGCGACAATCAGGGCGAAGAAAAATCAGTAGAATGAGAGAGGGAATCTGATTTACACAAAATGTGACAAAGTAGTGTTCAAAAATTAAATTTTAACCGGGAAGAACTATTAATTGAATAAACGCCACTAACAGACTCATGCTCTCAGTCATAGCTATAGGAACTTCTCTGCAAGTTAGGATTTTCAACAGGTTTAAGAAATGGTCGGTACTTTATGATCCCTTAACTTGTTACCAGTTTAAAATTATTTTGCTTTAACTTAAACGCCAAGAAAATCTAAAACGCACTACCAAACTCAAACACTTCGCTAAATATGTATACATATATTAAACGATCACAACAACAAACGCATTCATATAGAGGTCGACCTACCTACTAAAACTTAAAATGAGAGCGCCGCATCCCCAAATTGAAATAGAAACATATAAAGGGAGATTCATTAAGGGGTACTTTTTTAAATAAGGATTTTAGGACAGACCGCGCATGCGTCATGTCAAACTGTCATGGTAATATTGTGCAGTATTGTTTGACATTTCATCCTGAAAAGGCGTAATCCGGCACAGTGTCATTGTTCAACTGTATTACGAAAATCAGCGTTCGATTAGAAATGTGTTTCGTGCGCTTAGAGTAACTTATGGTCCGCATAATCGGCCTACCGAACGCACAATTATCTTTACCAACGCATAATTTGGGATAATCCGCGACCAAACAAGCCACATCCGGCACGTAGTGGAGAAAATATAGCGGTGGTAGCGGAGAATGTACGCGATGACCGTGAGTAATCGATTCGGTGCCGTTCCCAACATCTTGGTTTGTCGTATGCAACAACGCGGCGTATTTTACCTCAGGATCTTGGTTTAAATGCATACAAAATTCAACTCATGCAAGAGTTGAAGCTGGCCGACCTTCCAAATCATCACCGTCCCAGTCGTTGGGCTCTTGAAAAGCTTGAAGAAGATCCACTGTTTTCAACCAAAATTATGTTTAGCTATGAAGCCCATTTCTAGCTTAATGGCTTCACCAATAAGCAAAACAGTCATATTTGTGGTGAAGAGCTACCCGAAGGAGTTCAAGAGCTGCCATTACAGCTCGACAAAACAACGGTTTGATGTGGTTTCTGGAAAGTGGAGTCATCGGTCCATATTTTTTTGGAAATGAAGCCGGCCGGAACGTAACTGTGAATGGCGTCCGTTATCGCGCCATGATAGAGGACTATTTGTTTCCTGACCTTGAAGCCCATAATCTTGACGACATTTGGTTCTAACAAGACGGCCCATGAAATCATGGCGTTATTGAGAGAACTATTCGGTGAAAAAATAATTTCACGCTTCGGACCTGTGAATTGGCCGGTTAGATCGTGTGATATCACACCTCCAGTCCCTTTTGGGCTACGTAAAGTCCATAGTCTACAGGAATAGGCCTGTTATGATTGAGGAATTGGAAGCCAACATCACTCGCGTGATTTGCTAAATACCACTCAAAATACTCGAACGTGTGATCAACAATTGGTGCTTCAGAATGGGCCATGTTAGCCGCAGTTACGGAAAACATTTTAACGAAATAATCTTTAAAACATAAATGTAAAAATTGTTCTTTTGTATGATAATAAATATTACCCAATAAAATTGAATTTCTTGATGTTTCGTTATTTTTGAAAATAGTACCTCTAAATGAATCACGCCTTGTTGTAGTATAGCTTAATCTACAAAGTATATCAGCCATGGAATAAAGTTCGTTTTATCTTGTATCATTCATTTTACAGAAAAACTTCTTACATGAAACTAACTTCAATTAGTGAGATTGTCACAGGCTAAAATGACAACAATGCATACTGCAATTAAAAATCATGAGCGTTTAATGACTGCCGGCAAAGCTACAGTGGAGCAAGGCGTGGTCTATAGGTACTTACGAGGCTAAACACTGTTAAATCAAAATAAAATCTGTAAAATATGGGCGCCACTTTTCTCAAGTCTATACTACTACAAGGTAATGGAAACACCCTGTATATCAAGATGTTAGTTACCTACCTTAGAAGCGAAGACAGACACTCTAATGGTACTGCAGGTACGGGATTAAAATCTGAAAGAGAAAATATACTAAACTAAAAGTTCTCACTCTTTATGACGGTTCCTGTATATAAGAATCAATGCAAATGTTTGCAAGAGCTTTAATACTTATTTGACGTTACTCGCAAATTTCGGGCATATTTTACCTTATATGAATTAGCCAAGGGCAGATTTTAGAACTGAACACCCTGTATATCGTTAAGAATTAAGCTAATGGATTTATGGGCTTTCAGGGAAGTGTTATTCTTACTTAGAAATAAATAGATTATAACTTTTGTTACTGAAAATTACTGGATTGCTCTTTAACTTATTGTACGCGCACTGTATAATTACAATTACAAGGCTTATGTTGATAAAACAATACCAATAAGTTAGCACAAGAACACCTTTATATATACTCAGTGACATAAAGATTTCAACACCAAGAAGCGGTTGGAATTTCCGGATGAAATTTGGTAGGAATATTTACCTATGATCAAAATTTGGGAGGAAAATTTTATTATTTAAAGAAATTTTATAATAATTTTTAATAATGGATGATGCGACCTCTATGATCTACACATTAATTTACACGCCGAGGCATTGATTGAATAACGTGGTTTATCTCATCTTGGGGTACAGCTTCCCATGCAAGCTGCACCTCATGCTTCAACGCCTTCAAAGTCAAAATAGGACGGTGCAAAGTTCGCAGACTTCTGCCCATTATGTCCCATACATGTTCAATAGGAGAAAGATCTGGAGATCTTGGAGGCGAGCGTCAAAAATGAATATGGGGCTGCTCAAAAAAGTACTGGGACAACCATGCTACATGTGGACGTACATTTTGATGGAATAATGGATCTTCGAGCTTTTGTATGGAAGAAAATGTGTTCCAACCATCTCCGTAATATACCGTTCTGATGTCATATTGCCTCGAATGAATACCAAGGGAGACCTGCTGCCATAAGTAATTGCACCCCAAACCATAAGTGCGGTGTAGGTGCCTCTCAGCTGTAAATAGAAGATTCTGTCGTTCACCCCGTTTTCTTCTCACTCTCATACGACCACAAAATTTGAATTCGTCACTAAAGATAACACGATGCCATTCAACATTCTAATGAGATCCTTCATTGCAACATTGTAACCGTTGCTGGCAATATTCTGCAGTCAAGGGAAGTACAAATTGCGGACGATATAATGTTAACCCGAAACTTCGGATTCGGCGATAAACTGTTCTAGGGGTTACAAGGCGACCTTCTTCACCAGACCATTGCTCATCAGCTGCCCGAGTAGAGGAAAATCATTCTGTAAATGTCAGTTGTCTTAAGCGATGATCCTAACGCTCGTTCTTTTGACTCAACGAATATTCACTCGGTAATTCATTCATTTCCTAATTATATTAAACGTACAGCAGCGTCCTTTATCTACATTTACGATACCTTCCAGAAAAGCTGGGTTGTTTAGCGATGGTAGCAATGGTCTGGATGTGCAGAAAAATGAACAGTAGCCCTTCTTCACCAGGTGTAGGGTAAACGAAAAAGAAATAATAGACACTTACAGAATGAGTACTGCTCCTAACTCGGAAGACGTTCCTTAGCCTTTAATTTTGGATTGATACTTCAGTGAACTGTTGCTGCTTTTCTATTAAATTGATTATCCCAATTAATTTGGAGTTTCTACCTCAATGCCTAATGTACTGACGGGTACATTAGAGCTTCGATAGAGGCAATTTTACTTTTCTAAAACAGATAAGGCACTCCCGAAAAAAAGCTGAATACTTCGTATCTATCTTATGCGCTTCTGTACGACTACTATGCCCTGCTTGATAATCTTTCTCACGAGATCTATGAGGTCATATCACCAGCCATCGTGCCGTCGATATCATATCTATTCATTAGTTGAACTGTAACGTAGTCAATTATTCCTTAAGCTTTTAATGCTACAATGCCCATTAATGTCTTGGTGTACATAACTTTATATTTTTATATTAAACAAGCTGTAACCTTGTTTGCCATTGATGCGTGATTTTATGTTCCTTTGCAAAGTTTTTTATATTTATGACTTACGATCTGTTACTTTATAGTTTGAAATAATTTTACTGATTAAGTTTCGTCTGTTATAAACTTTTTGATTAGATTGATAGTCAAAGTCAATGCATAAACAGAGCTCAAATAATTCTGTTCGGCCAGCTTGTTGTTAGCCGGGGCGGTGAGTCAGACGTAAGGGTTGTCGCCATTGAAACTGGTGATAGCTTTGTATAAAGAAAGGAAGGAAGAATATGTTCAGGCCGCCACGTCATTTATGTCGTTTATATTTCAATGTTCAATTTCTGTTATTGGCAGTATTGAATTTGTAATACATCCTGGACGACAAGGGTGTAAAACTAATGCTAAGCGTGCTTATAATGTTAAGAAGAAATGCAAATAAACTTTAACGCTTGTGTTGACTTATTCAGAATTATTTAGAAACAATGTTAAAAAGGACGATGTTTAAAACGATTGTTATTACTATCTGAAGATTCCTAAGACCCGTTAAAGGAGAGCATGAAATTATTTGACATTGTTAGAATTGCAACAAGTCTGTCCGATTTGAACTTGGATTTATTCTTTAGGTCGAAACAGGACCCAAGAGTCTGTCAAAGTCAAGCTTTGGAAGTTACTGTTGGTATATGCGCACACAGCTTTTTTTTAACTTCCTTCAACTCAGGTATTTAGTCACTCTAAGTATATTATTCGTCTGGTCACGATAGCTTTATGAGGTAACGTGGTTTTACAGTAAAGTGCTAATTATTTTAATAGCCTGATATTTACGAAGTTGGGGTGTACAGTAAATAAATTGAGAGGCAATATTTATCGACACCTTCGTAAAACACTATCTATTGCAACGAACCCCAAATAATTTTTACAATGCACTAGAAAAAAAATTACTGTTATTTAATGCAGGTCGTGTGAGTTACTTTTTTTAGAATGTGATTTAATCTTTTAGATGAATACCTGTTGTTAGGCAAGGTTTACAAGAATTTACGATAAATATTTTGTAGTTCACACAAAATTAATTTTATTATTACTAGAAATGCAATTTTAGCAATTTATCAATCAACAAGAGAATTACGAACTAAAATTTATTCTTTAAGCCCTAAGAGATAATTAGAATAATTAGGTTTATTGCAAGTTATACAAATATAATGCTATTAAAGAGAAACCACAGTGTTAGATATATGAACGCTAGTCTACTTTATGGTGACTTGACCCAAACCCTAATAAATTCTTATTCAATTCAAGTTGGTATAACGTTCATATACCCTAGGTAAGTAAACTTCTGCTTACAGTTGTGTTAGATAACCCAGTGAACCATTTCATTTAAATTAGTTATTTCACTGTTACCTTATTTTAAACGTTAAATAGAAGCCTTATTAAGAAGTATTTTCTACGCTTGTTTTCACCACTAGAAAATAACGTTAAACCTTTGACTGAGATGTCTGTCCCTTAGTACACCTTTTTGATGTTTGAATTGTATCTTGAATAGTTACAACCCAAATGCTGGCTCGAATTTTAATTAGATCATTGGTTAACTGGCTATCTGCGAAGTTTTTTCTAATATCCGACTTTAGGTGGTTCTTGCTTCATTTGTAACTGGCCATTTAATGAACAGTGACGGTTACATTAACACGCACTGATTTAGAGGTACCTTTCACAAAAAGCGCATGCGACTCTTGGCACAAGACAAACGAAAATTGTTCCGTGTCAAGCTTATATTGACGTTGGAATTTCCCGGCATTTTTCTTGCTCGTCAATGGTTTGCAAGTATTCTTTGAATTTGAACCAATCGGGTCTTGCCTAAGTACTTTTGTTTAAACTTTCTCGTTGTCAGTGTACGTGACCCATTTCCTGTGATCAATTGTAGTTTTTTAGGAAATTGTCTTCATGTATCATTTAAATGGTTATGTCTCCTGTTTAGTGTTTTTATTGCTACTCGGGTAGTTATACTCTGATTTACAAGAAGTTTACGATTTTTTACCCTTAACTTTCTAGCTGCGTATTTTTAACATCTTGGAAAGGTTTCTGTAATTATTTTAAATTACATGGCCTTTCCATGTTCATAAAATTAATTACTTATAATATTAGATTATGATTTTGCGAACAATATAGATGCACTTTCCCAGCCCTGGTTAGTTAGCGAATTTCACCAGGTTGGTTGTTGTCGAACGGCATGGCCTTATCAGGACACGTTCCGGCCATTTCCTTGATCAGGGGAGGATGTTGGAGAAGTCTTTGGATCATATTTTCTCTTCTCTCCGTTGCCCTTTCTATTAGATTTGGTGCGTCTAAATCTTTTCATATGTCGATGTTCCTAACATACTAAAATGCCCTAATAATCAACCTTAACAATCTATTATGGGCGATTGTGATGGTATTTAATGTTTTAGGAGAGCCTTTAACGAAGCTCTCGCCGTAAGTCAAACTCGGGAGAAGTATGATATTTAGTATTTTATTCTTCTGTTCTAATAACAGTTGACTTTGTGACTCTATTATTGGGTATAGCTTTCTCATCGAGCTTCTATTGATTGCAGCTTTTCGGGTGGTGTGGATTTTCCACGTTAGATTATTATCAAACATCATGCCAATATAATTAACCTTGGTTTTAATTTTAACTTGTTATTCATTAAAGGTCAGTTCCCTAGTTTTCCCTGTTTTATTGGAGAAACGTACAATTTCCGTTTTTTCGTTATGTAAAGTTATTTTCCATTTTTGTGCAAAGGTGTTTATTTTTTTGAGACACTGTCTCATTGTAGGTTTTGCTACCACGTCATCCCTTTCTTCCACAACAATAGCCATATCGTCGGCAAATTGAAGTAGTTCGGCGTTTTTAAATTGATTTAATTTAGGTACATCAGTTACAAAAATATTATAGAGTACCAGAGAAAGTGCCGAGCCTTGAGGGGAATATCTTGTCTAATTTAATTCGAAATGATCTATTAGTCAAAAATGATAATGTTATCTTGGTGAAGGAGAAAGGTATGTTTCAGTGGTATATCTTGTGTATCAACCCTTGTCTCCAAACCTTACTGTAACAAAAATTAGAAACAGTAAATGGAAAATTCTAGAATCATCTAGAATGTTTTCTTTGTAATGACATATATGATGTAATCAGCAAATGACTCATTGCAGTAATTTATGTCTATCAATTCAATTAGATCAGCAATGAGTCATAGCATTACATTATTATTATGAGTAATATTATCGAATATTCTATTCCTATTGTTTCTAGAATTTATCTTTCCTATATAAGCAGCATATTAAATTCTTCTAGAGTAGGTATTGTTAGAATCTTGTACTGTGCATTACTGATATAAATATAAATATACATAAATAGAATTATAAATAAATTGTTTGCTGCTGGTGCATTGTAAAATAAATAATTAAATATTTAAAATAAATTAGGGTACATAGTTACTTGTAGAATTTTAGTGAATATAAATAAACATTGTAAAAACAAT
>JAHWXV010182722.1:0-18902 GCA_024586415.1 Phrixothrix hirtus
TGAAAGTAGTTTGCTAAGCAGTCTAACAAAGAGTTACAATTAAGTAAAAAGGTAACTAGAGCAATTAGCACGCTGCCCAAATAGACCTGCGAAGCAACAGGCTGGTTTAAATGTTTCCCCCTATAATGCATATCAGCTCCAGCGGGCCGAATTTAAAATTCAATCTACCTTACGTTATTTTTGGAACAAAGCTGTATTTTTTAGAATAATAAATATTTAAAAAATATATACTTATGTGTGTATGCAGGTAAGTATAACTTTCGTGTATTGTCATGGCATCCATAACACAGTAACACGCAAAAATATTTTAAATTTCAGTTTTCTGTACTTACAGTGAATATGAGGTTGAAAAGATCTTGTACTGCAATACAACCATTGTGCTTTAAAATAAATGTTAGAATATATACGTAGTAAATAATAGTTTGTTGTGAATTGTGTAAATTAATGAATTAAAATAAAACTTGCGAGTTTTGTTACACTAACATACAATGCAATAATGAAAACTTCATTTCGAAAAATGTTGTTGATTCAAGTAATATTAAAGATATTGATTTTTCTTATTTTGTGGCTTCGGGATTCGGAAATACCCTTGGCCCCCTTGGCTTCAACTACTATAGTCATTTTGCCATGTTTACTAGAATTTGACCGAATCTGGAAGAGTTCCACCACTAGCTAGTAGAGACTTTTAATGTATCAAAAGTCACATTGGCACGGGGTCTACGATTTTACTTCCTTATCCTAGAAGAAGGCATGTTTTTTAAATTTTTAAATTTTTTTAAATTTCTGATAAATATTCAGAGCATTTACGATGTATATTTAGAATTTTAAGTTCATTTAAGATCGTGACGTATTATTAAGAACATACATGTTTCACTTGCATATTACTTTAAATTTATTAAATTTATCCTAAAATGATCTATCCTAAATCCTAAAATCGAATTTATTTTTAATGTGAAAGTTGTAACTAAGGGCATACTTTTAAATAGCCCATAGAACAATCTGTGTCAGAAACGTTAATTTTTTGCAGTTTAAAGTTGTTAAAGTATTTATCTTTATTTTATTAAATTGTAAAATTTTTCATTTGACGATATTTAAAAATTATTTATTTATTAACATAAACAATTATGAACTTGTAAATAAAATTTACAGCTCTTTACTACGTCATACAAGCTTGAAAGAGTAAAGTTAACTAGAACAATAACGTTTTATATTTTGATTTCTTTGCAATGCACTATTTACTAACAGTTTTGGCAGCGTTTAACTCCATAATTAGATTATAATATAAATGATTTAATTATTAGTACTAACAGCAAAAAGATCTAAAACGCATATTTGTACCAATCAACTGAACATTAAAAAATCACTTTAAAAAAAATAGATACCAATGTATCACGTATAAAATGTTTTATACAGCAGTGTTTTTAATACATTTACTAATGTACACGGTACTTATTATTAATAAATAGTATTTCACTATATTCAATTACAACGAGTTGCAAATTACAATGATTTTGAATTAAAAAAAATTTTTTGGGGTCGTCTGTTCATCAGATGCGAGTATTTTGGGAATTAATTTGACCTAACAGTTGAAGCCGCGTTTCAGCACACTTCAATTCCATTATCTTGCACAAAATTCAGATATCACTCACAATATGTACTCTTTTTCAAACTATCAACAGGTCCTAAGGGCCGTGAAGCCGTTATTGGGCATGGAAAAAAATCAGTTTTTTTCTTGGAGCTAAGGTCTGCCCCCCGTGCCAATTTCCTTATTGATTTGAATTGGTTAGTCATTATCAACACGTTTTCTTCTGTTATAACACTAAGTCCCCCTGTTCTTGCAGCGTCAGCCATCAAACCAGTTATACGCAATACTTATTAGATCTCGTACAGTATCTTGATGTGGAAAAATAGATGTCGAAAACTTTTCTATGAATACAGCATCCGCGTGCCTTTCACCGGAACCAAACACATAAAAAATAACTGTTGAAGAGAAACTTACGCACAACACAGTAGCAACGCAAGGACTAGGCTATCTATGAAACTGTAGATGTGCAACGGAGGGGATTAAAGCTATACCTTGCATAGAATAACCGAGGCGACTGCAGAAGACTTTACGATGTACTGTACAATGTTGCCTGCACTCTTCAGTCTATGCTCTCCAATATCGAGTAATTGTTTATAAATTTCATTCCAAATCATTGACATGCTCAATGACTTCTTACTTTTACTATTTCAAGCACTTTTCGGCACAACTATTTGCAGGAGTTAACATAAACTGTAATCAATTTTGTAAGTAAGCAAATTCTACATCTGAAAAATAAATACAATAATTATTTTTGAACATAGATAAATTTAACTATTAGTACATAGGGTTAAAGAAATTAAATGTTTATCTAATTTATACATATCTTTTTACACCGTGACCTATAGTGATTTAGACTTCAATTACGTCTATTTTCTGATGAAAGATGTTGTTGAATCGATTTCGATTACTTGAAGCACAACATATTAATTTTACGTGTTAACGCTTGATTATTACTTTATACAATATATCGATTTTTGCCCGACGATTAATTGATTGCTTGTAATCAATCGATGAGTTAAGCAGTCTTGTAATACGCCAACTTATAACAGATTATAACTTAAATTATTAACTTAGTTCACCTAGTTCATTGATAAAACACTTCTTTAACGGAAGATTAATGAAAAAAGATGCGATTTTTGGGGATCTTTTATGAGATGTCGGAAATATTTCGATTTTCATTGTAGGTTTAAGTAACAACCAATACAACCTGATTTTTTTTATTTTGTTTTGTGATTAAGACTTCAGGATGCGGAAGTTCCCTTGATCCTCTTGGCTTAAACTGCTAAGGTCATTTCACCAAGCTTACTAGAGTGTTGCCTAATCTGTAGGAGTTCTATGCCACTAGAGATTTTTAACGTGCCAAGCACACGATTTTACTTCCTTATACGAGAAGAAACTATTTTATTTAAATTTTTCTCTGCTGAAAATTTTATCGATTCCGATCAGGATTGAACCTGTATTTCTTGGGCGTAGAAGCACACATACTAGCCACTACGCCAATCGAGCCTAGAATTTGACTTGTTTGGTTGTTAACTAAAATTTTCACAGTTAGTTTAGTTTTATAAATCTTACCCACCTTAGCTTAAGTTTTTTTATTTCTAGGATATAAATTTACTAAGATACTATTAATTTCATACCAAGTGAAAATTAAATTAACCATTAAAATCCACGTTGTGATATAAAATGCACAGACAAAAATGTATTTACACACCTTATTAAAAAGGTTCGCACAAGTCGGAATTTTTAAATAAGTAACACTAATAAATAATGTGCCTGCATAAAAGAGGTCTTCCTAAAATTAAATAACACAAGATGTTAAAAACACGACAAAAATAGACTGTGTGACATTTAACAGAAGCCAGGTATAGTACAAAATAGTACAAAAATTAAAAGATATGATTAGATATACTGAGGAACAAATTTTGTTGCCTTGACAACCAAATGAGGATATAAAACAAAGTTCCCACTTAAAATATCGCCTTTTACACATCGCTTTATGCTTTCCTAAGTGATTTTTGGCGTCGTATGATCTAACAAAACAAATTAATTTCAATTGTCAAGTGCTAATTATAAATGATTTCAGTTCGAGAGTGTATTCACCAGTTCTATTCACAAAGCAGAACGTTAATGATTCAAAAAGAATTAGTAAAGGTAAGTATTGACATATCTCTAGTAGAAAAGTCAGCATTATAACCAAAATAAAATTTTAAATTGTACAAACTAAATTTAAAATAATAGGGGACTTTATAACTGCATTCCTAGTGCAGCCAATTGTTTCCACACATAAATCGCCCAGCAGGATGTCTTCACGAAACTTAATACAGTAAATTAAATAGTACAGTATAACTTTGTTATAACGAACTTGGAAATTGCAAGAATTTTGTTCGTTATAAGCGATTGTTCACTATAACAAAACCATTGAAAATGCACGTTAACGCACTTATACAAGCCATAAATTAAAACCGAGTATTGATTTGTGTCGAATTATGTGCAAGTAATTTCTCTTGTCGTTTGTCGCTTATTTAAACGCAGTTAAGAAAAGCATAAAATTGACTGTAAATGAAAAATATATGAACTGGCGAAGTGAAATTCTTCGCAGGGGATTTTACAATCACTGTTGCTTTTATTTGCCGTGTAGCAATGCAGAGATGTATATTCGAATACATGCAACGTTTTTCTCCACGTTTTGCGGTGTCGCGCCGCGATTAAGTAAGCGACAAGCTTTACGGAAGTTTTACTAAACTTTTGACAATTTCAGTGTTCTTCAAACACCTTCGGCAGATCTCGTTAGATATCATTTAAAAATAAATTCATGTAAGCATAAACCATGCATAAATTGGTGTGCATTTAAAAATTACGGTGCGCTGCGCTGTATTTTACAAATGAACGATAAGCTTTACATGTCTAACAGATTTCTTAACGCGTATTTTAAAACTCCCTTATCAGTATCTATATGCATTTGTCTAATGCAAGCAAATAAGATTATTTATCTTCTTTGTTAATTAATTCTTAAAATTAGTTAGTCTTTTCATATTAGATTCGTTATAAAAGATCGTAAAATCTAATTTACAATAACTAAAGTGTTCGTTATATCCGACAGTTCTTTATGTGTTTGTTAAAAATAATCGTAAAATGTACGTTAATAAATGTAAATCAGTTCGGTACTTGAGATTTTATTCATTATAAGCGATTGTTCGTTATATCGCGGGTTTGATATAACGGACTTATACTGTATATGCAATTCTATCAATTGCATACTGTAATCGTAGTAAAACTAATGTCGTCTATCCTATGCTATTCAGACCTTGTATTTATTTTAAATATTTACATACAATTAAATATGTTTCCTTTTTATACAATTTTTTATATGTAATAATTATATTTATTTATTGAAAATAATTAAAATCAAATCAAAACTATAACTCGTTATTAGTGAAGCTAAACCGATATTCCCTTGTCCCTCCTTTGTAATTGTAAAGTTTCGGAGGTAAAAAAGAATGTACTGCGGTATAAAATAGTTAAAAACTTTACTTATAAAAGCTAGCTCGTATCTCAGGGTGTAGGTTCTAGGAATAATTGGTTAGTCTATTGCCAGAGGACGCCAGACAAATTAAAATTAATTTTCCAGGTCTTAAATATAATAAAAAGATGAAATTTGTTAGAAAAGACTTACTTCGCAATTGTAGTTGCCTTTTACAAGAAACAGAAATAATAACTCGTATAAAAATAACAACATAATGTATTAGGTAACAATTTAAATCGCAAAATTGATCAAAATTCAAAAGTTTACAATTAATATTACTTATACCTAGTTTTATGAACAATCTCTTTCAAATAATAATGATAATTTAATAAATAGCCAAGCAATTATTAAGCATATTTACGATACTGATACGTTTGTTGTGTCAACTTGGCCCAATCTCAAAATGAGGGAATGCAGCCTTGAATGTAGTTTAATTACTGAAGCTGACTTCTGGAAACAGTAATGTTTGTCGAACAAACCTATAAAAAGAAAAAAATGAAAGCAGTAATCGTTCTAACATGTAAAAGAATGTCAATACAAGTTAGCACAACAATTAATTACTGATAAACTACGTTGATTCTTAATTGTTGCCTGATTAAAATTTATACAATAACAATAACTGAAATGTAAAACTTATAAAAGACCCAATAACAAAATTTAATGAAATGTAAATTATTTAATTTGGAAGCTAATCTCTTGATTTTTTCCGAAATATTTAAAACGCTTAATTTTAAAAAACCAAATCTAAAATTGTGAATTTTAAATCAAAAATAAAGCCATGATAATAAAGCGGAGCCCCTCACGTCCATTTTGAATGATCACCTGCCATAAATCGAAACTTTCTGAAATTGAATTGTAAATCGTTCAGTGATTAATTAATTAAATAACGGGAATTGGTCTTGCCGTTCGTAGAGAGCTGAGTCACAACAAAAACTGTGCATATCTTATGCTATCTTAGACGTGATAACAAAAAAGTTACATTTGTGCCAAATCTAAAATCGAGGTGCGTAGATAACACAAATTATATATTAATTCAATGTGATTCATCCCAAATTATTCATTTAAAGATATTTTCTTTAAACTGATTTACAATTTCAATCGATAGAAGAAAAATTCAATAATTAACACTAGTATATTCTAGGCGGCTCAAAATGGAATGATCAGATTATCAGCTCCTATCCACCATCTGGCTCCCTGAAACTTTCATAAAAATTAGTTAAAGGTGAGGTTAGCTTGACAATAAAATGCATTGAAATTTAATTAATAAAAATTCTTGATTTACTGCAAATCAAGCACATACTGAAAATTTTAAAGAATTTAAAATAAAAATAATGAAATATAACAGATGATAATTTCAAACGTGCATTTTATTGTGAAGCTTAGTTAAGCAAAACGAAATGAAGTATCATTACCCATAAGTCCGAAAGCAGACTCGATTTTCCCGAAACGATACGAAATTCAAACTTCGGAATAAGAATTTAATCTATTTTACCTGTATTAATCAATCAATATGAAATTAAATATGAAGAATTAGTATTAAATAAGGATTACTAATTAATTAATATGTTTTTTAGAATTTAAAATAGAAGATAAATCGAATATTAAACAATGTTCCAATAACCTTGAGTAAAAATCGAAAACACAACGTCCACGTTCCGTAACCTTAGAGTAATAATTTGATAGAATGATTAAAAATGTTAGGCTTATATTGAAATGCAAAAATATCCACTAAAATAATTAAATATGAATTGTTTCTTTTAAATTACCATATTTTGTAATACAACACGTAACGAAAACTTTACATAATAAAATGTCAACGACTGAACCCCATAAGTTAAATTAAAGATAAATCAAATAAAATAACAATCAGACAGTCTGTTACTAAAATTTAAATTTCCCAGCTTTATGTACATCATGCACACTTCTTAACGGAACTGCAGGCGCTGTTTGTTTCTTTACAATTATTTTATAATTTTATTGTGCAATATTGGAATAACGTATGTATATGACGATTTATAATTACGAAGTTAATTAATTATAATAGGTAGATTGTTGATGGATGATTATTGCCGTGAGTTCACCGGCAACATTTAATTTTCTCAGTTAAACTATGCAAATGATTTTATAAATTAGGGACTGCGTGTATTTGCTTGTCTTGTATTTACCTCCAAGCCAAGAGCTTTTCCCCTAAGTTGTGGACCGTTATATTAACATGGCAACAATCACGATCGGCCATGTTGGCTGATTGAAAATGATCGCTATGTTTGTGACTTAATAATCATAATCACTATCATGTTCATCCTAGGCTATCGTTTTGCGATAATGGAATGTCAGTCAACGTGTGAATATCACTGGGCATTGGGCATTCGCAGTGCATATTATGACGAACAGTCATGCCGTCAGAGATCGTGAAAAAGAAGACAAAAGGCGGGAGATAAAAAAGGATTGTTTGAAATAAATAAACATAAATTCTTTTAGGAAAATAAGTTGCATAGACGTTTTGTTTTACTTTCAATTCCTTACACGAGACTGAGTGATTAATTTATTAAACAAAATATGTGCTTTTTAGAATTTCATGCATCCCCCATTTTATAAATTATAAATTTTATGATTAAGTAAACCATTTTTAAACGTACAAGCAAATATCATCAAGTGTCGTACGATTAATCAAATTTTCAAAGGGAGGGTGACACATCGAAAGTGAGACTTACAATTAATATTTTAGATATTTTTAAATAGTATTTTTAGCATACTTAAGAATAATTAGTATTCTCAGTATTACAAAACATGATGTGTTATTCTCAAATTAGGGTGAATAAGTTATTAGCTAAACATAATTGCATAACACTGTCATTTGACTGAAAATAAGATTATATTAATGTATAACTTACGAGCCATTGCTTTTAATTATTGAGTTATAAATAAGAGATATTACCCTAACGTAAACAATTTCAAGATCATTTACTTATTTATTTTGCCCTAAATTACTCAAGCTAGAGAACCTTTTCACACCACGTGTATAATAAGTCAACGCAGATAAAAATAAACTTCTCTAAATCGGATCGAAGATGTCTGTTACTAAAAAAACGAGGCCAAAACTTTCATATTTGAATAGTTTAAATTGCTTTCCGAAATTTACTAATTATTCTTGTATTTAAGAAATTGCACTATCATTACCTATTGAAATAGTTTCAGTTTTAATTTGAAATGGTTAAAAATCCTTTGTTCTATCCAAAAAACTTATTTAGCTACCTTGCCTAACTGAATTTTACAATTGTTATTTCTCTAACCTACGTATTCAATGGAAATTCCCCTTGTGCTGTCTAGAGATGATAATGTAGAATATCTCCATGACAATAACACTTGCTCATCATCGAATTGCACACTCACTTTGATATGCAAATTGAGGCTTTAAACTGAAATGGTATCGCAACGCCTGCGGACAATCCAACGCTTTGGACATGGGAATCAAAAATGTGTCTGGAATGATAAACACCTTCAAAAGCATTCCATGTTAGCATTTAAGAAAACTAACTACCGAAATCTTTTTATTAAAAAGAAATCATTGAATACAAGCTTTAGGGTTGTTTTTTCAGCAGCACAGGACACGATCTTAAAAAATGCAACAAAATAAAACTGCAAATTGTAACAAAAAATGTCCATCAAGTTTAAAACGTTTATAGAACGATCAATCGTCCATAAAACGAATTTGTAATGTTGTTTCACGTGGCGTTGGGGGTTGCTCGAACAATTTATCGTCCTATTCACCTATTGTTATGTTCCCACAAACCTATACAATACAACCTGTGCTTTAAATTTACAGCTTTTAACGTTACGGCTTAGAAATTTGAAAATCGTTTTTAAATTTATAAAATACCTTACAGAGAAGTGACCTGGTTTCAATGAGGCAATTAATACACAAACATTATTTTTACAAGATTAATTTATTTACACATGCGTGTACTTATGTATGTACATACATATGTAGTTTAACTTTCTCATTGTCAGATATCAAGTTTATAACATATGTATACAGAAATTCTTCGAATTATTTCAAAGTATTTCAAAGCAACTTTCCGCGACATTTTGTTTCGTGTAATTTTTCGATTGAATTAGCCAATTTCGTGGAATTTATACCTACTCTTAATTTTCAAGTCGCACTTTGGAAATCCAGTAAAGATTGTACGTATGTATGATAGTGAAGAATGATATTAATTCGTTTCGTTACAATTAATTAATAAAAGTCGCTGTTTCAAATACTTTACTGAACCCACTTTACCATATGACAGGTATTTTAATCAATGACTGCTTGTTGAATGCATTTCACGTTATATTTACCACAAAATTTATTAATTTTTCTTACAAATTATTAAAGAAATTGTAATAATTTTCTTTAAAGTCAAAATACATAAATTCGTGGAAGAAGAATTAATAAACGCCATAAGTATGGCGTCATTATGTATTGGTAACACGAAATTGCACACCTTTAACGATTATCGATAGCTGGACGGTGATTTTGGCATTGAAAAGTTTATGAAAGTGATACATTAATTTGGTTTTTGTAATTTAAAAAAGTGTAGGTCCCTATTTATTTTTGGGAAGGGGAAAAATTTGTTTATAACGAATATTCCTAATTTTATTGCGTATTCATAAAATGTCCAATTAGCAGAATGCATTTTCCCTTGGGTAATAAAATTTTAATGTAACTTACATCCACATTTGGAATTTTTGTGAAGCCTTTGCGTTTATTCTTGATTATTTTCAGCATTTTGCAATAACTTTTCAGTTATTACTGTAAGGGCCAATTACACCTATTTAAATATACTACTATAACAACGATTGTGATTAACAATCATTTCTATACAAAATAAATGTATGGTTAAAATGTTGGTGCAATTGACACTAAGTTTATTTTTCATTATGATTTTTAACCAAGGAGTTTCTTGAATAGGCCAAATAATTAATGCCACAATACATCGCAGCAACTGATTTTCGTTTACAATATTGTGTTGAAGATCGTGGAGAACACTTCGAGCATGTGTTACAAATTAAAGAATATCCCTTTCTAGAGCCGCATGGAATGAGATACATAGATCGCCTCCTCGTTGTGCACCTCACGTAATACTAAAAATCTACCATAATGCGTTTTTAGTTTCAAAAGGTTTTGGTTAAATAACTATAACCTTTTTAATCGCCAAACTTTATTGTAAATAAACTTTTCAATTATAGGTGATTTTATTATACAGAAACAACTAGGCGCCAACATTTCTGAAATTAAAAAAACAAACATTTGCATAAGTGCGTTAAAGGTTAGAGTGCAAGTTCATATTACAGATACATAGCGATGCCATACTAACTTAGGGCATTTATTAATTATTCTTCCAAATATTGAAGAAATGTAACGGTCTATAACGTGCAGAAATTGAATCAAATCCGAGATATAATTAAAGGCTATCACAAAATGTAAAATTGTTATAGTCTTTCCGCTCAGTCCGTTTTGAGAGTGGCCATGGATTCAGGTAATCGGTGGAAGAAAATAATAAAATCAGCACTACAGCGAGCCAGCTGCGTTGCGCATGCGCATAGATATCTAGACCAGGTTCGAAAGAGATCAGAGCGCCAGTCAATCATGAACATAATAACAAGGATTCGTCACGCCGTGATCGACAACGGATGTTTGAGCATTTAGAGACTATTCGCCCTAAAGTCAAATTGCTACCGGAGGAAATTATGTTATCATATTAAAATTAAACAAATATATGTCAATAGCAAAGAAGGCTTCTATTAACATCAATAAAGTAATGAGTAATGTGGCAATCTGGATATCGCGAACTCTTTCGTGAATTGAGTTTAATTTCTTTCGAAGACCTTCGTCATATGCATTTCCAGCAACCTACTCCTCTCCATGCTTGCTAGCAAACTCCAAATCACACGGTAGTCTAATTCCACGCCCAAATAACAGTTTATCTGGGGTTACTCCTGTCGTCTCGTTTACAGCTGATCGCTATACCATCAAAATCAGATGTAAGTTCTCGTCCAATCTCTTTGATGGTCTGAAATAACTTTTGACAAATATTTTCCCATCGATCGATTCATGCGTTGACCGTTCCATTTGAATGTGGATGAAGAGCAGTTGCTTTGGTTTTGCGTACCTCAACAGCTAGCAGAAACTTTGGAATAAAGCTAACTCAAAATTTTTTTCTTGGTCTGACAATGAGTTTAGTTCCAAAGGAAACTCGAAATGGCTAAATAGTTCTTTTACTAAGGTCTCGGCCACTGTAACTGCCTCTTGATTTGGCAAAACTTACGCTTCAGCCCATTTACTAAAATAGTCCATTACAACTAGGGTGTATCTGTTTCCTCCTTCGGGTTCTGGAAATGAGCAGTTATATCAATGGCTACTCATTCAAATAGACTATCCATTAGTGCTTTTCGCCTCCTCAATGGATCGTAACCCGATGCACATATTACACATTTTCAGTACCAGTACTTAGCATTATCCTTGCAGTTCATCCTATAAAATCTTTCACGGACCACTTCCAGAGCTTTCTGTACTCCCATATGCCCCCCTGATGGACCATTCATGCAACTGTCATAGAATTTCCGCTATTCTGCTCTTCGGAATTGCGAACTGAATTTGTCTTTTACTTTCATGAACATTTTTCAGGGTTCTTTTCAAAAGGCTGTCGGGAACTTGCAAAGAGTCCCATTGGGACCAACCTAGTCTTCGACCTTCATTTTATAATTTTAATAACAACTTTAGGTCTGAGTCGCTTTCTTGACCTTGCTTGGCATGATCTGGTTTCCAGGAATCGTTACTTACCGTAGTACGGTTGGCAAGAGATTCTTAAACTTTCGAATACAACCGAGAACAGTGTTTGCAATCTTCTGACCAAGGCTGTCTTGATAAAGCATCAGCATTTCTATGAGATTTACCGGCACCATGTTCAACTTCAAAGTCATATTCTTACAGCCGTTCAACCCATCTTACTACTTGGCCTTCTGAATTCTTAAACTGCAGCAGTCATTTCAACGCTGCGTAATCAGTTCTAAATAAAAAATTTCGTCCATAAAGTTACTTGCAAGAGCATTCAAAAGCTTTTCTCATCGCTAACAATTCTTTGTGCGTAACACAATAGTTCCTCGCAGGTTTGGACAACACTTTGCTAAAATACCCAATTAGTCGTTCTTATCCGTCTTGGATTTGTAATAGCACTGCACCAATGCCGACGTAGCTAAGATAAATCTTCTGCCTATTTTAGGATAACTGAGTATGGGTGCAGTTACCAATGTTCGTTTAAATGTTTCAAACGACTCCTAACAGCTATTGCTCCATAAATATGGTTGGCCTTCTTCAGAAAGTATTGTAAGTGGTTTTGCGATGTCTGCAAATCCACATACAAATCGACGATAGTAAGTGCATAATCCCAAAAGGCTTCTTAATTCATGTTTATCTTTTGGTTGTGACAATTCTCGCATGGATTGAATTTTCTCTGGGTCTGCTGCTACACCTTTTTCAGAAACCACATGACTCAAGTATTTCACTTTGTTTTGAAACAAGTTGCACTTTTTCTGACTAAATTGTAGATGTGCTCTTCATAGTCTTTGAAATACCTCTTCAAGATTTCTCAAGTGTTCGTCAAAGGTCTTTCCAATAACTATGACATCGTCCAAATATACTAGACATGTTTGCCAAGACAACCCTCTCAGAATCAATTCCATTAACCTTTCAAACGTCGCTGGTGCATTGTACAAGCCCAAAAAGCATCACGGTGAATTGCCAGAGAGCAGATCCAATGTCTTTTCCCGATGTTCAGCCTCATACCGACTTCCTAATATCCACTTTTCATGTCTGAAGTTAAAAACCATTTGGAGCCAGAAAGCGTGTCTAAATGATGATAGCTGCTCTTTTTGGTCACATTATTTACGACCGTAATTCACACAGTACCACTAGCAAAGCCCAAGGACCGCCGAATGGTTCTATTATCCCTTCACGGGCCATGTCCTTGATTATCTTTTCAACTTCCTCTCGTTTAGATAAAGGCAGCCTCCTTAGTTATTGACGTATTGGTTGGGCATCACTGGTATTTATTTTGCGCACCACAACATTTGTTCTTCCTTTCAAACCGGCATACCGTTAGATCAATTGGCTGGTTTTATTCTTTTACTCATGGAATAAACTGCTGTCCAAAGATTCGAATGTAGTATGCAGTTTAGATAAATTCTTTACAGGCAAAAGATTCTCACTGGCTTTTGTGCGTCGTACCATAGATTAAATAGGTGTGCACGTTCCTAATTCGATGCTCTTCTTTAAAGTTATTTGGAAGATATTGACATTCATCAAGAGAATAGGTGTTGTTTCCTTGGCCTCGTTTAACACTGTTTCAACTAGAACGCTACTACCGGAAGTCTCCATCCGATTGGCCCATAACTATTGTTTCGCTATTTGGCGGTAAAGTCACCGCTAGGATTATTTTTATTGTATGGTCGTCTTGTTGATTATTGAGTATCCCTTCATCATCAACTCGTATTCTTCAAGTCTAATGCAAAGCCAAACTCAAGATATTATATCCATACCTAATATGGCAAGTTCTTCAATATTAGCTACTAGCACGCGATGTGCACACTTCATACAACCGATCTCAATATTTGTAATAATTTCACCGTCAACTGTTGTACGGTTTCCTGTTGCTGTACGTAATTGCAGATATGATGTTAGTAATCTTCCATCCCCAACAATGTTCGATTTTACTATTGTCTTCGTTGTTCCTGTATCCAGCTGCATTTGGCAATTCCTTCTTGCGATTGTTCCATTAATGTAAAGACTCTCTGGTTTATGTTTGAACGATGTAACTTGGATGATGATTTCCGAGACATGGCTATCGATATTTGTCCCTTCACGTCGATCCTTTCTAGTTTTCCTGGTGCTTTGTGTTGTCGGCGGGACTGCTCATAGCCTTCTGACAATTTTTCTGTATATATGTCACCATTTACCGCACTTCCAGCCTCGTAGTTTGGGCTCTAATTATTCTTAACACTGTTTCGTCTAAAATCTCAGCACTAGCTTTATCTTCCTCAATATCTCGCACACGAACATGGCCCTTTGATGCTTGTTTGGAGGCTTCAAATTTCAATACACGAACCAATGCACTAGCAAGGTCGCGTGGATGAGCTAATCTAAATGCCTGTTGCGTGTCGGAAATTCAAATAAAAAGCAGCCGTATTAGACAATGAGAATTCCCGAAAGCTATATAAACACATTTGACCAAAACCACGTATTTTACTAATCTACAATTCAATAAACGAGTTTATCAGCGAAAGTCCCGATGGAAAGTCCATTGCAGTAAAAGAATTAAAACAGAACCACCACGAGTTGGGAATTCATCCAATTAATTCAAATAAGTTAATAACACTGCACCGAGTGTTATAACAATTCCAGAGTAGACACCTGTTTTACCTGAGAACATCAACCATAACACATCGAAAAGTTTAATTCTCGATTAAATCTTAATTATCGTGAGCGCGAATACCACGAGTGTCAAATTAATAGAACATTCAAGTTTAAAGAACATCAATCTAAACTTTATTTAGTAATAGAAAGCATAATCAAGTTTGCTTAAATAGAAGTCGTAAAAACTAAATTTACTTTCAAAGAATCAGTAAATGCAGGTAGAACCTGTATTTAAGTAAAACGTAAAGAATTATTTTATAGCAAGCAAGTGTTAACAAACTTGTTTCAATATTGGTAAAGTCTGTAGCAATTGATCGCAACGATCGTAATTTAATAGTTTATTTCAGTAATCAGATTTAACACTAATTTTATTTATTGCATTAACAATTTTACTTTTAAAATAATTATTTTATTTAAATAAATTCAATTTTACATTGGCATTATTGTATTTGTTCAAGATAGACAAAAGGATTGTACCTAAGTTAAGCCTTTTAGGTAAAAGCGATAAGTGTCAAAAAATCTCTCAAGTCACTGAGAACATTGTTGCTGAATATCATTATTGCATGGTCGATGCCCCTAAATAAATAAACAAATCTAAAATAAAATTAGTCATAATAATGATGTAAAAAATTTTAATGTCATGACCTTGAATGCAATTGACAGATATCGGTTACCGCATTGAGTAATTTGTGACTACATCATCTATCTTAATTATAAGAAACCTTTTGGATCGTTCCAGAATGTTCCATTGAATTTTTATTGTTTCTAATTTGTTACACTATTATAAAGTGTAAGTTATTAAAGCTTGTCAAATGTAAGGAGATACAATTGCGCATTGCACTATTTACAAGCAATTGATGCCGTTTAAGTTTTCTTACTTTAATAATCTGTTTGGTATATCCTTATAAAGTCTGTGCAGAAAGAAATGCCCAAGTGCTTGTACCTTCAAAATTTTAACAGATGTTAATTTGCAGTCCAGTAATTCGTTGTTCTATATGCTGAACCCTATATGTTTGTTTAGATAATTCAAGAATAAATAAGAGCAAACGTAATGGGTTCTGAGAGATGGAAGTTTTAGTACTAAAACGATTAATGGAAAACGATGCAATGGCAGAAGGTGGATCGAAAGTTTTCAATCTGGGAAATCATCCGTATGTGACAAGCATCATTATGCCAGAACCTAAACAAAAAGTGGACGTTTGAGACCAACCGACATGTAGCAGACAAAAAGATCCATGCTGAACTTGAAATATCATAAAGTAATAATAATAATAATAATCGCCTTTATTATTTACATATTATTTTTACAAATGTAAATGCAATAAAAATATGACGTACATATTGCATCTTATTATAAGGTTATGAATGGCAGAGTTTATGCCAAAAAATATCTTAAGCAACTATCAGGGACCGAAACGAACCTTGGCACATTTTTGGACAATATGATAATTGAAGGTGAGACCCGGATCCTCTTATGATGTAGAAATAAACTCCCCTAGGCCAAAATTATTTAATTCACAAACGATTCATTAACAATCACGGCAACGATGAATTATCTTTATACATATATTCTCTAGAGCGTAAGTATACAATAGCCTTTGAAGATACATCCGCAAAAAGAATTAACTAATCCTATATCGATTCTCACATTTACTTTAGAAGTTCCGACTGATACTGTTGCTCTATTTTCTCCGGATATTGCCTTAAACATTTTCTTAGGAAACTGGTGTTAATTTTTTAGTTCTTTTAGTTAGTTAAAATTTAAAGAAAATACCATATGACGTAAAATAATTTTAACGTTTATTAATATTTTATAATACTAGATTAATTGCGATATATATAACAAAATTCAAATTTCAGTTCTATTTATTTAGAAATATTCTGGCCAGTAATGAAAAATGTATCTTAGATTTAGTTACATATGCATTTCAAGTCCTTTGTTCATTTGAAAGTAGACATCTTGGTGACTGAAGGAATTTTTGAATCCACTATCCTTTTATACTTGACGTAAACAATATGTAAACTTAAAGCTTCCTTCGTACTGGTTCAAAGTTTTTCCTGACTTCCAGGCTCAAGTTGGCGAATACAAACCTTAGTCGACTGTTGAATCTCCAACTTATTGATGACAGCCTTTAACAGCAGATCCGTTTTTTCCCACTTTCCTATAAACGAGAATGAATTCTTCTAACTATACACTTAGAATTTTAAATTGTTCATTCTTTGTAACTTTAAAGGGCGTCAGATAGCTAATTTAGCTACATGAATCTAACGACATATTTTGAGAAGTCTGATTTTAGTTTACGCGTTTCAAGTAATTCTACTGCAGACAATTAACTTAATTTTGCTTTTCCGTAGATAGCTACATTCTGCCAACTACATGTACTTTACCCGCTGGCTGGATAATAAGTACTAATTTGGCAGCTATACTTAAATGTTTTTTGGATAAGTAGGGCACTAATCTCTATTCTCGCAACAACTTTTAGTAAGTTCCATTCGCAACCACGCACAATAATTCCTCAATTGATAGACTTCCCTGATCTAATTAATCGCAACTATTCGCAACTGCCCCAAAAAGCTGCAACAACTAGCAATAACTTCTAATTATCGACTTTAATTAGTGACAGATATACTTATGCCTGACTTCCAACTGACCGAAGATGGATAGAAGATAAAGAATCTCTTTTATATTCAACTTCCTTCTACGTCATTTTAAGGAGTCACCTGCGCTCTTCGGGAATTTACCATTTTATAAAGCTGGCTGAGGTCACGGTTTTTCCGTTCAATGTATTCGACGTCGGGACTTCACTAACGTATATCATTAAATTACATAACTGTTTTCCCCGTGATTTGAAATACTTAAACACTTTATTTTAACTTATATTTAAAAAATATTATAACAATAAATGTAACATTACCGTTTTGATAAGTTTAGATTTATTTTAAAATATCTTTGCAATTTATTTAGAATACAAAATACGAGAAACAAATGTTAAAATATTGCTTGGAAATGCAAAATTCTTATATTGCTTTACAGTTGTATAACGGTATTAGCTACTGAGCTCGGCTGGACTACTATTTGTCAATTTCCATTAAGGGTGCATTACAGATGCTTTATGATAGTTCAGTTCCTCTGAGTTTTAAAATAAAATTCAATTTATTAGTAAAGTTTCTGTAGTGCAAACAACTTGTTCTAATAGTGTTCCAAATAACATTAATTCATTTAAAATGTGAGTGTTTCTCACAGAGCTTATTAATTTGGTGAAAAGGGGTGAATTTATTTAAAGTTTATTTACCTGTGAGCCATACAAGAAAGTAGCTTTAAGGCAGATTTTTGGTGAGTGTTTTATTAACAATTTTGAGTTATTGCAATTGCTCCTGATTAATTATTCAAGTGGCTTTTTTATAATATTTATTGATTATTGATGGCTTTATTAATTGATAATTTGTTATCAAAACAGTTAAATACGTATTATGTTTAAAATTGCATTTAAATGATAATTGAAATTAATTATAAAATTGAGCGTTGGCATGCGAAACTTATATTAAGACTGTCTACCTCCTACGATTCCTACTGGTAGCAGGGGCAGTTCGGGGGCAGGTTGTCTCGCGCGTTAACGTCCCTTGACACCATTGCACAGCTCAGTTCTGCCCATACGTTTGTTTAGCGTGTTACGCTATTATTGTGGCCTAGTGGCAATTCTCTTTTGATACCATAGCAACACTCACCTTTGCTAGGGTGTTGTTACCAGGGGCACCGTCTGTGTGGCATCCTGGGTGTCCATTGGGCAAGGAACTTGTGATGGAATAGTCACTCGTGCGTTTCTCCCTTGGTACTCTGCACACTTCGAAGCTAGTTCCAGGTTTGTAGTATCTGGAGCGGTACCTCGCGCGATTCTCCCTTAGTACCATTGCATGTCTCAGTGCTAGACCCCCGACAGTAGTGAAGCGGGTATTTCAGGCGTTTCTCCTTTAGTACCCGTTGCAAGAGCTCGCTATTGATGGAAGGCTCGCGTGTATCCGCCTTTAGACAGTGCTGAAGTAAATTCACAATAAAAAGAAGGTTTAGACTAATTATTAAATGTATCAAGTTTCAGCTTGTCTTTGTGGCCTCAGATTTAATTAACTAATTATTGTTATTGATTATATTAAACCGCAACAATGAATGATTGGCTCGTCCTCTTTCATTTTTAGACAAATGCCAAACTGGCTGGATTATCTCATCTGCATCATGTGACTGGCCCTCATAAGTACGAATAAGTAATTAGAACATTCTGACTTTTTATCAAGGCTAATTATAAAAACAAATTAAGATAAAAACAACAATAAGACTCGCCCCCCCCCCC
>JAHWXV010182731.1:0-13852 GCA_024586415.1 Phrixothrix hirtus
GGTTAAAATTGTCTGATGTAAAACGTCATATCGTAAGGTTGGACATCTGGCAACAACATAACCTTGAAATATTTATGATTTTGTATCAGCATCATATATTCTTTTTCGTACGAAAATGTAGAGTTTTGAGCCGAATAAGCGTCATTTGCGGGAACTTTTGATTTACTGCCTTAATTTGAAGAAATCGGCAGCTGAGGCGCATCGATTGCTCGTAGAAGCAATATAGTGAGGTTGCCTTAAGTGAGAGAAGTTGTCGTGAGTGGTTTCAAAAGTTTAAGAACGGTGAATTTGACGTTGAAGACAAAGAACGTAGCGGAAGGCCAAAAGTGTACGAAGACGCGGAATAGGAAGCATTATTGGATGAAGATTCGTGCCAAACGCAAGAAGAACTTGCACTTACATTAGGAGCGACTCAAAAAGCAATTTCATATCGATTAAAATCATTGGGAAGGATTCAAAAGCAAGAACATTGGGTGCCATATGAACCGAAGCCAAGAGACGCTGAACGCCGATTTTTCACATGTGAATTGCTGCTTGCCAGGCATAAACGAAAGGCTTTTTTGCATCGTATAGTTACTGGTGATGAAAAATGGATCCACTACGATAACCTGAACAAGAAGAAATCATGGGAACCACCTATCCATGCTTCAACATTGACAGCCAAGCCGAATATTCATGGAAAAAAATTCATGTTGTGTATTTGGTGGGACCAGATTGGTGTCGTGTATTATGAGTTGATCAAACCGAACAAAACTATTACTGGAGCTCTCTACCGAACACAATTGATGAGATTGAGCCGAGTACTCAAGGAAAAACGTGCCCACTACTACTCCAGACACGACAAAATTATTCTCCTGCATGATAATGCTCGTTGACATGTTACGGCGCAGGTCAAAACCTACTTGCAAACACTCAATTGGGAAATTTTACCCCACCCACCGTATTCAATAGACATTGCCCCTTCTGATTACTACCTGTTTCGATAGATGGCACATGGTCTGTCTGAGCAGTACTTCACATCATATGAAGATATCAAAAATTGGGTCGATTCGCGGATAGCCTCAAAAGATGAAGCGTTCTTCCGACGCCGTATCCGTTTGCTACCAGAAAGATGGGAAACAGTAGTGGATAGCGATTTGAATAAAACATTTGGCACCGTTCTTTTACAATAAATGCCCAATCTTTTATTAAAAACGGCGGAGATTTATTTGTACTCCTTTATAAAACTCTTTAGTACATGTATAAAAAATATAATAAATGAATGAATTATTTATGCTTTTAAATTAATTTTAGAGTTTACAATTTAGGTGTATAGGAAAGTAACTAACGTCAATAAATACAAATTAAATTTGAAATGAGTAAGAGAAAGTCGCGTGTTGTCTCACACCAGATTTTTTTATATAAAGAATAAACCTTAGCCATATATTTTACATTTTATTCAATGACATTTTGCCATCTTTCTGGCAGCTTCATAATTTCGCGCTCATAGAAATTTTGGTCCATAACAGTAAAAAACTGAACCAAGTGTGATTTAAGGTCAACACCGTTTGTGAAAGTTTTACCATTCAAAGAGTTTTGGAAACTTCAAAATAAATCGTAATCAGATGGTGCCAGGTCAGGGCTGTATGGGAGATGCGACATCATCTTCCAACTCCGATAATTTTCCATTACTTACTAAATATGTGAGGAGTTGCATTATCATGGTAGAGTGCAATTCCTTTGCGATTTGTTAGTTCTGGACATTTTTCTTTGATTGCTTTATCCACTTTTATTGATTTTTGACAGCAAACATCTGAATTGATCGTCTTGTTCCTTGAAAGCAGCTCAAAATACACAACACTTTTGTAGTCCCACCAAATTGGTAGAATGGCATTTTTTTGATGCACTCCAGCTTTCAGTGTGATTTGTGCTGGTTCATCACGCTTGGGCCATAATCGGTTTCGAATGATACTACTATAGAGGACTCATTTTTCATCACCAGTGATGATGCTTTTCAAAAAAGGATCAATTTTGTTGCGTTTGAAATGCATATCGCAAATATTTATTCGTTGTGTTAGGTGAATCTCTTAAAATTCATGCGAAACCCAAATGTCGAACTCCTTAGCGAATCCAAGACATTTGAAGCGATTTAACTTCTGAAAACTCTTGAACAGTTATATAGTGATCCTCTTTAGCTATGGCTTTAATTTGGTCATCATCAACTTCACCTTTGAGTGAAAAATCTCCAGAACGAAAGTTTTTAAACGAATTATGACACGTGCGTTCTGTTATACAATCAACACGATAAAGTTAACACATCTCTTGTGGGCCTCAGCATCTTTCTTTACTTTACGGGAATAAAAAAGTAAAATATGCTGAAAACGTTCGTTTTTGTACTCCATGTTAAAATTTACCCTGAACTAACAGCTACAAATACAATTACTCACAACTGCTTCTAAAGTAACCTAAATGTAACGTCAAATGTCAAAAGGAAGAAAATAACACTGACAGAATTTTTTAAAAACAAATCACTAAGCTCTCTATGTGTGATAACCGAAAATACTTTCTTGCCAAAGTAACTGAAGTATCCAAGTGAGTTCAACTAAAACAGAATATTTAATAATAATTAACAATTAACGATGATGTTACTAAAAAAAGTTGATGAGTTCAAATACCTGGGGGCAATAATTGACCAACGAGGTTTAGGTGTATAGGAAGTCACCATAGGTGACTATGATAGAATAAAATCATATCCAGAAGAAGTAAAATACGAATAGGTAAAGTAATGGTCGAGTCAGTATAACACATTGAAGTGAAATATGGTCTCTAACATAAGATTTGAAATGTAAAGTAGACGTTGCCCAGATTAATTATCTACGAAAAAGTGCACATATTTATAAACTAGGCCATAAGAAATGATGAAATTAGTAGAAGAATGAAGATACTTGAAACGATAGTAGATAAGATCGAGAATAAGGGTTTCAAATGGTTTAAGCATTTAATGAGAATGGGAGGGTATCTACGGCTGAAGGAAATTTTTAAATGGAATCCATCAGATAATATGAAGTGAGGGAAACCTTGTTGAACCTGGAACAAATATCAGAAGATAGAGAAGTTTGGAAAATGGGAACGAGAAGGCATCGTCTTGCTGTAGTACAATGACAATACATATTACACTATAAAATGTAAATTGCGAACTCGTAAAAATTGTTGACAAAAACGTTTATCCTAAAATTACGAAGAAAGAGTCGAAGGTCGTGGATGAAATAATACGAACAAGCTGTTTTGGACATATTTTGAACTAAATAAAATTAAAATTCAATTTTTCGTATATGGATGGAATGTAGGTATTCGGGGTCAAGTGAAAATGAGGAAATGCATACTTGTGAAGATTAATCCGTAAAGTTTATGGTGTAGATGGTTTCTTTTAAAGTATTTAGAAGTGAAATCTATACATGTGATTGTTAGACTTAAAATTTTGTTAAGAAATATAAAAGGTATGGCTAAAAACTTTCCGGAATATTTAGTTAATCCAAAAAATCTATACCACCTTCACCCCACTTTCAAATTTAACACGTTTCTGCCAACGTTATTTTCAATCTTCAAAACACTTCTAAAACGCATCTTTTCATATATCCCTCGACCCTTGCACAATTTTGCCTTTATCCCCTCTATTGTTACAAAATGTTATCATTTCATGATCTTCAACAAGCAGGGAAAAATTACACGGAGCACTTCAGATGAATATGATGACTGAATCGTCACTATAGTTATTGCCTTTTGATAAATATTTACGAACAAGTAGTAGTAACATGAGTTACTTTTTCATAATTCAGGTTAGTTTTTTGAACGGCGTAAATTTCTCAGGTAATACTCGTTATTGGGCGTACAACCTGATGGTATGAATTAGTGATGGACTATGTTATTACAATGGAAGAAAAACTAAGGGGAACCTTTGACAATTCTATCAAACTTGATTCTTCAGGAAGCCCCCAACGAGACGAACGTATCTTTGTTTCAATGCCATACCCATACATCGATGTTTCATAATGTGATATGATGAGTTGGAGCAATTTTGGGCCGTTAACAACTTCATTTAACAACACATCAGCAATTTATTTACGATTCTGTTGTTAAAGTTCAACAATTTCGGAACAAATTTTGTTGCGACTCGTTTCGGTCAGTAATAATTGTTTCGCATGAATCACACGAAATGCCAACTTCTTCCGAAATTTTCTAACAGTGCTTTGGAAATTATCAAGAATACGTTTTTCTCGGTAGTTGATGTGCTAATACGTCTGACTTTCACGTCATCTTCAAAGTCTTCATGACTCTCTTTGGAACGCCTCTAGCACCTTTAAATATTTATTTCTCACAGTAGACTCGCCAAAAGCATTTTTCAACGTCTCTACAACGTTAATGCCCTTGATTCTATTTTTAACACACAATTTAATGCAAATCTTTGTTCCGTCATTATTAACATCAAAAAATTCCGTGCGCGGCATCCCAATACTTTTCTGACGTCAAATTTCTCTTTTCTTAATACTTTAAAAAATACGTTTTTATAAAGAAAATGGTGGGAACGATTTCCTAAAGCAATAAAAAAAACAATTTTTGTTGGTTCACAAATTACTATTTAATTAAAAAATCTGCTTGACGAAATCTTTCGAAAAAAATCTGATTAATACAGTCCAACAGATACATAAAGTTTTTATTTTAAAACAAAACAATACCGAAAATCATTTTTGGAAATTTGTTCACCTAGTCAAATTTATAAAAATGTAAAAATAAAAAATATTGTCTGAACAGTTCAACTGGTGCGATACGAGGACACTATTAAAATTCGCGAAAAAGTTAAAGCAAAACACATTCAGTTCTCTAAATCGCTTCTGAAAATATTTACCTTTAACATCTATACTTTTGAATTCGATGAAACCAATTTTTGAAACTTTTCTTCATTTTCTCTGAACTAAGTTCTCTGAAACAACTGATTTAAATGGTTTAACGACCTCTTCAGGGCATGAAAACTGCTCACAATGTATTTCATGTTGATGTTTTAGAACCTGGCGTTATTTGGCGATAAATCAAGCGAATATGAGCAATGAGTCATTGTTTCGATGTTTTCATTGGTCAAAAAGTCGACATTTCGTTATGCCCTGTTCGCACTCGTATTGTCACGATGAATAATGATTCGCCACTTTAAGTTATTTCTTCCGATTTCAGCAATAACTTCCGGCAAACAAATTAAAGTTAGAATTAACTGTTCTTTGATCGTCTAATAACACAGTTGCAATATGTTCCGTTTTTCCGAAGAAACAAGCAGTAATTTTTTTCGAAACACTTCGTCAACGCGTCAGTTCCATTGGTTTTGGTTTACTTTGAAACACCCATACAGTCGATTGTTGTTTAGCTATAAGTTCATACGAATATATCCATGTAGAATTTGAACGATCGTGGTCGACTTTTGGGAAATTTCTTTGCACCAATTGAAACACATCTGTTTTTGCGCTTCTTTCAAATTTCGAGGGATCCAACGACTGCGAAACTTCCCGATATTTAAATTATCGCACAAAATCGTATGTATTTACTTTGTCGCAATGCTCAAGGATTCCTGTATCTCATGTCGACCTGCTTCAATCATTTCACGCACAGCATAAATTTTGTTGGTGACATCAGAGGTGCATGTCACCAAACGTTGGTCATCCACGTTTGAATTCTGCGAACCATTTGAAAACCATAGTTTTGGATGGTGCTTCATACATAAATAGCGAACTAAGCTTTTCCATTCATTGTTTTGATGTCAAAAGGTATCGGAAGACGTAAAAAGACATCGCCCGAAAATCATGATTATAAATTTCCATTTCTTTACAAAATTCTTTTTATTTTTAATTCTGTTGAAACGAAACTGCTTGGTTTGGAATCAGACTATCAACTGTATTATAGGTAAAAAGTGTCAAATTTTATGAATATGGTAATTGAAGAACGCTGACAATACTAGATACTCGATTCCGCGAATATTAGCAGTACGTCTCGTTCTAGCCGGCCACGATTGGTATAATGGTTAGCATATTTACCTCTACATCTCAGGGATAAGGGATTATACCCGATCAAAGCTGGTAAAATTTTCAGCGGAGAAACATTTAAAAAATATGCCTTCTACTCGGACAAGGAAATAAAATTCTAGGTCCCGCATCAATGTGTTGTTTGATAAGTTAAAAATCCTTACTGGCAGTGGGACTCCTACAGATTCAGAAAAACTCTAGTAGCCATGGCGAATTGATTATATGACATTTCTAGTTGAAGAGGGCCAAGGGAATCGAATCGCCAAGCACACCAAAATGCGTTTTACTTATCTTCCTACTACAATTAATTCATTCAACTAGTATGGCTGTAAAGTGGTTTGTAATTAACATTTATACTAATATCAGAAAAATAATTGATTTCAATCGGCTACAGGTAGCGCGTGACATTAACAATTTTCGGAAAGTACTTGCTTTAGCCTCGTATTTCATAAAACATTTTGACCTCCTTTCTTTGCAAATGGGATGGAAACTTTACAAACGTAAATTCTCTATTTCGGTTTGCATTTTCGTAATGAACACACAAATTGTAAGATATATTGGGGTTCAGGAGCCTTCAGCTTCTTGAAGTACCTTAGCAACTTTCAATTTTATAATATACTATAATATTGATGATGTAATCTACTTTCTAGCAATAGCTGTGTTTAAATCAGTTTTGGTGTAAATTAGCGATTCTAATTTGGAGTCGTTTTGATAATTTGTGTCATTTATCAGTAGCAGCTTTCATATTTTTTGTTTTGAGGGTTACGAAAAATGAAGTAATAAAAATACTTATTTTAAACACCAAGAAGAAAGCGAGTATTAAATTTTGACAAACCAACGTTTCGACCTGATTTTTAATCATCAGAAATTCTACCTCAAAGAAGAGTGGTCGCGCATGGAGTGAACTTAAACGACATAGCGTCGACACGCGAAGCCATGCCATCTTGAATCCAACTTCAAAGCAATGACTTGAAATCAATACAAGGTGCCAACTTTGACGTGTTGCTTTTCTAGAGATCTCTTCGAGAGTTCTACATAGATCGACGGGAAGATGCATATAGCAAAGGCTCTTCAATTCCGATAAGGGGATATATGCGGAGGCCTGTCCTCTTCCAACATCCGACTTCATCAGAAAGAATACCAGTAACTTAACTTATCAACTATCAAAGTAGATCGAAATTAATTAAACTAGTAAGGGCATTGCCTAGATGACTTCACAAGATTGCCTTAATTTCTTTGAAGAGGGCTGCAATAAAAAATTGCACTGTATATTGGTAAAAATTTGAAACAAAGCAACGATACTTTGCTTAAAGAATTTAGACTCTGACACACAGCAGTGTTTGCTACCTTACTATCAAGCGATTTCGCTGTATTGGTGTTGAGAATCGGGGCAAAAATTCTTAAAAATTACCAAAGTAAATCTCTTCATCTGAAAGTTTGTTCACTTTCTTCGTCTCGCAGCCACTGTATAAATTAATCAGTTTTGCACAATCCTACTTTAAACAACGCTTGAAAAGAACAGCGAGGTTATTGATCACGGCCCTACAAAAACTGTCTCCTCCTAATACATGAAATAAAACTGACACTATTTCTAAGTTGGACATGGGTGTTATTCATCCGAGAAAATTTTAAAATGATTAGTACTAACTGATCCAAATGGCACCAATTTTTAGTCGTTTAAAGAGCCGAATTTGCAAAATTTTTCTCACAAATTCAATTTAACGATTTGTTATTTTCTTTTGCAATAGCAAACTTTCAAAGAAGCGAAATTGAAATGTTTTCCCGAAAATATTAAACCATCGTTATTATTTTGATTTCAAAATATCCACTTTGATGCAAGCACAAAGGCTACCTGATTTAATCAACACTATCCCTAAAGAAGAAGATTATTCCTCTGGGTTTATTGATATAGTATTATATCTCTTGTGAAGAATATCATAAAGCTGCAAGTCAGTTAATTAAAAAAAAGATAAATCAGTCCTTTTGAAATAAGTCCTTAATATTTTTAGGTGATCATTAGAATTATCTAATTATATACAAACTTTGCGATTAAAACGCTAATATTGGCATTTTCTCAAAATCGAATCTAGAAACATGTGAATTTTAATTTGGATACCAAGTGAATTGGATGAAAATTAAAAAAAGCTAGCATGGCCTGATAAAAGGTATGCAAATGACCTCCAAGAATGCGCCATATCAAATTATGCCATGTTACCAAGTCAAGTTGCAATGTTTTTAATGCTCTCGCTCATTTTCTTCAACGTTGGACTAATTTCGGACGAAACGTTTTTTCGCCAGTTTAAGATAACATTGAATTGAAATAAAATATGAAGACATATTACGCTTGCGTATGAACATTGACGACCAAGACGTAATCACATTCAAATACCATGCAAGAGTAGCAAGAATGCTTTCTGCTTAAGCCAGCATATTTTATAAACGTCCACTTCAAAAATAACATTTTTCTGCCTCATTACTGGGTCAATTTTCACAATTCTTTGAACCATTAGATTGCCTAGTTAGGTTATATGTGTTGGACTATTTCAAAAAAGGTGTTTAGTAAGCCGTAAATCGCGTACATTTTTTTAAGCTTTATTATATTTTCGTTGTGACCAAAGGTACGTAGCTCGAACTTCGCCCTCTTGCTATAAATTACGCTTTCCTCTAATATGTACAATTATTTCGTTACCTTCTCAAAAAAACTCAATTTCTATTTAACAAGAAACATTTTTGGCAAATCCTAACTTTCTGGTTATATCTGATAAGAAAAAGAGAAAAGTTTCATTGTTTTCAAATCTTTTGAGTATCTCTAGTACCAAATTGCAATATGTCGACAAACAAAGTTACTAAACAATGTTGGCACAAAAATCTAAACTATTTGTGAGAAGATTACCTGCTCGAGGTTGATGACCAGCCTTTCTAACTCACAATCAGCTTACTAACTCCATTAAATTGCTTCATTGTCCTACCTACACACCTTATAATAGATCGATTATTTACTCCCGCATGAAGGCGGGACAATTGAGGCCTCAGGGTCGCCGTACCTCACTGATTAGGTAAATAGTATTTGTTACACCTCTACATACTATTACAATGGTCCATTGTAAATGAGAATAATTTTTATGAATTCTAAATTAATACGATTTTTAGAACATCCAAGTGTGATAATACGAAGTAAGTCTTTACGAATATTTGGTCCTCACTTAACCTTTTTTAATACATTAACCTTTTATGAAGAAATTATAAGTTGTTTTTCTCATCGGATGTGCATAAATACCGAATTGAGAAACACAAATAGCATTAAAATTTATCAATACCATGAATTACTGGTTCAATCGCTTCTTAAAAGTCATTTACATTTACTGTTAAAATTCAGCCTTGATTTATAATTTATTAAACCACATTATGAAAGCAAATTGTTGAATTAACATATTATAGTAAAAAATTACTTAAATTTGTTTTCAAGATAAATTCTTTTAGAGTTAAAAATTAAATATTGTTTGCGGCATCTTAAAAATACATAGATACCAAGAACTGAAGGTACTGTTGCACACTTTTTTATGGAATTTAAAAATTACAATAATTTGTTAGAGTCAAAATCGTTTGACAGTTTGAAATTTAAAAATGTTTTTAATTGGAATCTTAAGAAAATTCAGAGACGAAGAAGTTTTTAAAAAATGTGCTCATATTCATATAAATTACCATAGCAATTAATAAACATTTTTTTAATTTGGAAACGAACTTTAATAGTGTTACATTATGTGTACATTATGTTCTTTTTTATATTCGTTTATTAAAATACGTAACCTAAAAAGTATACAAACTTTACCGTTTATATACCTAATCTCAAAATTTACAGTGAATAACCCTGACCCAAGACAAAACATTTTCTTTGCAACTCGTGCGTTGTCACATTTCAGGCCCTCGATGTTCTTTCCAGAACTTGGCTTACGCCTCAACGATTAAAAATTGATCTCGCGCCCGAAGTACAGGATAACAGCATACTTTATCGAAAACAACTATTTCGTTTTCATTCTATTACAAACGGTGCGTTTTAATTCTAAACATTGATAAATAATACTTAACAACTATAGACCTTGCATACCAAGAGCTTTTAGAGAAAGTATAAACATAGTGGTTCAGATTTCAAGAATTATGCATTTAGATAATTACCTTTTTTATTGTTTTGCGACTTTATGTGTCCTACTTTACTTTCTTTGAAGGGCAAAAGAAATGAAGTATAGATGCTATAGACAAATAAAGTTAAAATTAATAAAAATAGTGCACCAGTATTTGTAGCAGAAAATATCACCCTGATATTTATGAAAATCCCTCAATCCACAATCTGTAGCTCAAACTAAGAAACCGATAGAAGTTTGTTTCAAATATCAATTCTATTAATAGATAAATTGTTATTTTTAAACGAGTAGCAGGTTTGAATGCATCTTCAAATATTGCACAAGGATAACTAGAAAACTACTAACAGAGACAGTAATTTGAATTCATTCATTATTGTATTATTAAGTATGTTAAAAAAAGAGCATTGTGGAATTAGAACATCAAGCTTTGAAAAAAGAAGGAGCTAATGCCAAAAATATCCATGAAAGAATGATCGCACAGGGATAATGCACTATCATATTTTAAGGTAAAATATTAGTTTCAACATTAAAAATGATCCAATAGGTAGAAGACCTTTTAACGCCACCAATCCTCGAAGATCATCGCTTGAAAATGTCTACCGTTGCTAAAGCTATGAATATATCCGTGTTTTGAGGATTCAATTGATGCTTTCCAGGCAACCATCAAAGTAGTTCGGAATAACTCCAAAACGTTCCTGGAGTGATTTGGAGTTACTCTCAACTACTCTGGAATTACTCTGACGGATGACTGGAAAGCAGTATATATGTAATAAACTAGTCATGATTAAAGTTTCAAGATTGCTAACTCTTAAGAAAAGCTGCGTAGGCAAGAAATTTCTCAAAATCATCGACTTTTAGTATAAGATAGTGATGAGATTTGGGTATGCTACTAGAATTCAGAAAGAAAATTGGGATCCGTGCAATGGAATAATAAAGACTCCCTTCCACATGGCACACCGCTTTTAGCACTATCTTTTGGGAGTATGTGGAATTGTTCTCAATGAATATATGCCGAAGGATACTAAAATAACTGCAGTCACTTACCGTAACACAATAAAAAAATTACGTTTACCTCATAAAAAGTTTCACGACAATGCGATAGTTAAAGCCCAACCCATTCGTCGCGGATATAGTTTTTCTAAGTTGGATAAACTGTTTCTTTTTATATGAAATTTGGAAACGTACCTTAGGTAACGTTAGTTTGTACAAGGCGATAATTTGGAAAAGGCTATTGATACCAGTTTTGAAACCCAAGCGAAAATTACGGATTTGTTGGACAATTTTTCGAATTCCTGTAGTATCTGTTATAAAACTCCTGAAATGGAATAATTTAATTTATCAAAGGAAAGTTTTACATAATAATTTACATTTCATACAAAAAAAAAACAATTTAAATACACATAACTTATAACTGTTTATTAAAGATTACAAACCTTGACCTTTATAATTCCTCATAATTTCAGTCAAGGAGTAATAAAAATAAAAAATTAAAATTTTTTATTTGAAGTGTTCAAACAATCTTCCTAATTTATTTATGATGAAATAGTAATTAACTTATAACACGTTTCGCTCTAAAGGACATTTTCAAATAGGATTTATTTTTAAATTCTACTTGAGAATGCCCTTTAGGGCAAAACATGTTATAGGTTAATTACTATTTTATCATAAATAAATTGGGAAGATTGTTTGACATTCCAAATAAAAAATTTTAATTCTTTATTTTTATTACTGCCAAGTACCCAATTGAAAGAACGTGGACATTAACCCCCATTCATTCAATCAAGAATTAGTTACAAGTTTTCTAAAATTTATAATTAAATATTTAGTACTTAGTTCTCCTAAATTTATTTCTCACCAATTATTTTGATAAGAACCTATGAAAATCTTATACGGGGGCCATGCTGTAATTAATGGGATACTCGAAAACTGGTATCTTGTTAAACTTACTTTTTATTTTAATTTTTTGAAGAAACCCCCCTTGTTCATGCGGATAAACCACTTGTAAAAAGTCCCAGAATACTCTTCTTTTAATATCTGCATCATCTCATCCTTACAAGATGCAAGTGCTTCTTCATCTGAGAAAAACCGACATCCACGTAACTGTTTCAGGATCACAATGATATATTCTGTGAGAATGCTAAAAACAGTTTTAGCACACCCGTCTGCAGTCATAAAATTGTACCAATCCACTCTTGCCTCTTTTTGATTTTTCTTCTTCTCTGTGGTACCCAACGTGAACAGCGCTTGACAAGACCAAGGTAGTCGTGTTTGTATTGATGCCGATCTAATGCCTGAACTTGCCCCTATTTCACTACATTTTTTACAGCAATGATGTTTTCTGCAGTAACTGCAGTTTGCAGTCTACCCATGTGGGAGTCTTCTTTTAATGACTGCCGTCCTCTTTTGATTCAGCATACGTGAACCCCAAGAGTCTCCAAATGTCACCTGTAAACTTACTAGCCATTCCTCTTGTTTTAAACCTTTTTTATAATGGTAGGAAGTCATTGCTCTAAAATCGCGCCTATCGAGTGCCATCGCGTTAACTAATAATTACCAACACGGTGCTTGCACAAGACTGATTAAAGCATTTGATATGCTGGTTTAGTAAGGTTTACTCTTTTGAATGATGTTACAGCGCGATACGTCCACTAGAATGCGAGAATCCCGATTATTACAATGTACTTACTCTACACTTTTTTTCACAATAGGTTTAAATTAATGTTATGGTCGACCTATTACTGATTGAAATAATAAGTGGCGACATCGTAATAATTTGAAAATACTAGGATGGCTACTGAAGTTGTCTAAGGTAGATATTCGTAAAGTTGAAAGTATTAAATTTTGGACAAGGAAGAAAACGTGCGAATTACAAAAAAAAATACAATATTTCGCAGTTTTCCTAGTTTTCATACTATTTTTTATAAATAGAAAGCGGCTAATATGCACTACACCCGTAAAGTGCGTATAAATCGGAAACGCTGTTAGGTAAGTAATGAACATCGATGATTGACTCATCAAGAAATACATCCTTGGTTTGCGTACATTATTTTGACTGAATTTAATTAAAATAGTACAACTCCTATATTTGTGACAGTAATTAAAAAAATTTACAATTACGTTACGATAGATATACTAAGAAATTTAGATAAACAATTTAAAATTAAAACAAATGTGCACAAACAGTTACACACGATAGTTTTATAAACCACACAAAAATGTTAAGCAGTCCTAATTAATTGTAAGACAATATATTATGCCTCATCTACAAGCTTTTACGATAAAGAGAGATTTAAAACCCAAGCTATGATTCTCAGCGAAGTGAAACACGTGGCCGAAAGTGAATAATAGAATGACGTTGTTAGCAGATTCCCATACAGGTAAAGACTACCAGCTTTTGTGTTTATCACTTCCAAAAAGATAAGGTACAATTGATCACTTTGAACGAATTGCTGATTAATAACACTGGCCAACACGATTTTTGCTGACTTCAAATTGAGACTTATTTTTTACTAATTTGGGTGTGCTGATTCCGAAAATCATATTGGTTTTTACTCATCAGGTCAAAATTTTGGGCTATACCATATCTTCCTTTTTGAAGAACCATTAAAAGCCACAAAGTTGTTGACTCTGATATAGAATAAATAAAGTTCAAAATTATAACAATTTATTTAT
>JAHWXV010182737.1:0-24792 GCA_024586415.1 Phrixothrix hirtus
TTTATATATATATATATATATATATATATATATATATATATATATATATATATATATATATTGACATCGCTTCCGTCTACAAATTTTTTATTCTTGTATAATTAGATTTATGTTTAATTAATTTTTTTATCTTGGTTATATAACAACGTAAAGAACGATAATCGGAGATTATGCAAACATTAGATTAGAAGTTCACGAACTTGACCTTTCCGCCACAAAAGACGTGGTGGGCTGTGATATTACTTATCAAATTGTACATATTTTTAATACGTCACAAATAGGAAATTTATAATTTGAAATTGCTAAAACTTCTACTAATTAATTATCAAAATGTTAAATTATTTCTACGTCCCTATTAATCATTGAAATAAGCTGTATAATTTATACTTTTGATTTAACTTGTTCCAAGACTTGTAAATGTATTTTTGCATATATTAACGAAACCAGCATGAATTATAAAATTATTTTGTATTCAAATCTACCGTTAGTAATTACTAAACAAACTTGCAATTATTTAATTCAAAATGTTTACTTATTTAGTATTTTTAACGAAAAATGTTAATAAGTGCATTTGTTCTCTGCTGCCAAGTTAAATTACGAACACATATAAATTACGGGTTTGCTAGCCATGATTTGCAGAGTTCTTTCAAAGTTCATTTGAATAGTATCTCACCTGAGAATCGAGATTACTTTCAAACTTCATTTGAATAGTATATCACGTGAGAATTAAATATACCTATAACTACAACGATTTATAAACGAAATAATCTGTTTATAAAATACAAATTACGTAGCGAGATTCTGTATTAGAAGGACGCATTTTGTCTTCAAATAAATAAGAAACAGTGCATTCTAAACAGAATTTCCGCTTATATTAATACTTTGATAATTAAAAAGAATGCAATGCCTTAATTTTCATAATTAGAACTGATTACTAAAATAGCTTGTTTCGAATTGATTAAGTTGGAACTGTGTTAGTTCTCTAACATTATAGTAAAAGATAGGAATTTTGTTTTACAAGCCAATTTGATTATAAATGAACAGTGTAAATATTCATGCGGATGAAAGTAATTTTATCCCGTTTCACTACCTTATAATTGTGAGAAAAGAAATTTGCTTTCTGTCTCCATCACCCAATATTGTAAACACACAATTTGAATGGTAACACAAAATATAACCCAATTAAACACTGAAAAACTTGTAAACACACCACTAGCTATTGCACTCATTACAAACTTGAAGAACCGACTTCGGTGTTAAGAACGGTTCAATTGCTTATATTTTAATTGTTTCCTGGTTTAACTTTCCCGTTTCTATCTCAAACCGAAGAAAAACTGCTGCTGTAATCAAAGGAGCATTTATTTAAGCTAAATTGTCGAGCCTTTTTGACGAAACAAATTAAACATGTTCCGAAGATCTTTGAGTGCTTGCTCAACGTTAGAGGCGTAAAGGACGACATCATCTAAATGTACCATGGCATATTTTTGTGCCGGACGTAATATTTTATTCACGAGTTTTTGAAAAATTTGTGGAGCATTTGTAAGTCTAAAAGGTACGCCATTGTAGTCGTATTGACTACCAGATGCTACTAATGATGTATATTTTTATGAATATTCCACCGGTGGGATTTAATGGTAGCTGGATTTCAAATCTAAGCTGGTGAAATAGACGTCATCTTGTAATTTGTCAACTTGATCATCTATTTCGTGTAGTGGGTGATTGCCTTTAAAGATCTTTGTATTTAATTTTCAGCAGTTAATACACATCCGTTCCTAACAATTTTTATTTCTGACAAGAACAACAGGAGAACAATAATTAGGATCAGATTCCCGAATTATATTATTGAGTAGCAATTCGTCTACAATTTCTTTAATCGCTTCCTGTTCTAGTCTAGCCATTCGCTAAGATCGGTACGTAAATGGTCTATCGTTGGTCAATTTAATTAATATCTGCCTAGATTTTGCATAACCTAGCTCGCTAATTGACTCTGCAAACAGTTGCGATACTCCCCTAACAGATTTAATAATTTATGTTTTTGTTTGGGGGTAATGTCATCAATTTTGCTGTCGTGGACCAGAGGATTTTTATCAGTAATTTCATGGAGATGCAAAATACTTGGAGAAATTTCTCCAGGTTCACAAGGCCAAGCCATTGCCAATACTTTGTCTTTCTTAAAAATGATGTAACGGGAAAGACTTATATATGGAAGAGCGGATACTTGAACCTTGTAGAGACGGATTATGGTCCTTGAAATATAATATTCATGTTCTTCGCCTGATCTCTATTAAAACATCGCTTTCGTACTTATTTGCTCGAATATAGATATTACCAAGATGGTCTGAAGGTATTGAAGATTGTCTTGTAATTCTTAATTCAATTTTCTTTAAATTCTTATTCTCCTTCTCACCGATATCGGCAATTTTCAAGATAGGTGGTGGTTGTCATTTCTTAAATTCTACTGTCTTGTTATATTTGACAATTACAACTTCCGGTAGTTCTGTAAAAGTTCGACCAATCAACAAGGGAGCAGTTTGTGTTATGTTTGGTACTATAAGCATAGTGATTGCGGCTTTCATATCATCAATTTGGATTTCTAAAGATATTGATACTAAAGTGCTTACCATTTCATTTCCGTACCCTTTAAGTATTGTCTGTTTGCCTTTATGAAATGATAAACTGAGCCGTTGAAGTTTTGAAAATTTAATGGTAGTGCAGAAACTATTTAAATCGACGCAGCTGATTGTTTTGTAACCATTAACCGATATTTGTTTATAAAATTTGTTGCTGGTTGTGTCGTGGCCTAGCCGATGGACTCATGAAACAGGTCGAGCATTTTTTTTTCTGAGGAACTCAGCTTCCAAGTATTCATCTTGTGGACAATAATTGCAACACTTTTCCATAGGGTTTTGTAGCATAAGACAGGAATTGGTAAAATGGCCCATTTCCTTACATTTGAATCAAGCTCGTCTGGTTTGGTCATAATTCTTGCCCATTTTCTGATATTTACTAGCTTTATTCATTTTATTGAACATTTTTGGTGAAAATTTGTGTTATTGAGTTGAAATAGCTCGATTGCCTGGAGATGACATATGCTGTATAATGATTCTGAACGTTGGTGTTGGCCTGCCTTCACCTTGGTTAGGGTCTACGATCTTCAGTTTATTTAGAAATGCGCATTTTTCATCAAAATAGTTTGCGTAATTTTCGTCTGGACATTTACGACGACGCATCATCATTTTCAAACCTTCACAGAAATCAGGCCTAGATGGAAATGCATTTTAGATCTTTGCTTTCCAATCTCCCAAGGACATTTTAAGTGCAGGAAGCCCTTTATACTAACTTGCTGCCAACTATTTCAATTTAGTAGTTGAAAAGTTGATGGCGGCTCCTTCTGACTAATGAAAAATTTGTTGCAATTTATCCACTTTATTTCACCAGGTTACCGCATTTTGTCGATGTTTAGCAAGATGGATACCACTTCACTCTTTGCCTAACAATTGAGACTGACTACATGTAGCTGTCGAGTCTTCGATAAAATTCGCCATTATATAAGTTAGTCGATCAATTAACTGTTCGGTGCTCTTTGATGAGCTTTGCTTCCTATAACAGCATCAGTGTCTTTCTTCATATGAAGATAACTCTGAGCGATGATGTCTTGGCTTATTACCTCCCAACATGAACATTTTTAATTTAAAAGAGGGAAAAACAGATGCGACAATAAAATTGTGAACAATAACTATTGCAAATCACTCATCTCTAGTATTGTAACAAAATAAGGCCCATAAAAATTTTGTCTTTAATAGAAGCACAAAACATATGGGAGTCCGATCCTACTTTTGAAAAAAGATGCAACGAAAGACTGGCAAAGACAAAGAGGGGGCTAATCGTGTATATGTAATATATAGTATAACGTAAATAATAACAATCTACCTTAATTTGTTTTTTATTGGCGTTTATAAAAAATCAGAATATGGCAATTACTTATTCGTGTTTACGAGGGCCAGTTACATGATGCAAAGGAAATGATCCAGCCTGTTTAACATCTGTCTGAAAATGAACTAGGGTGAATCAGTCATTCAGTTCTGAGGTTTAATATAATTAATAACAACAGTTAATTAATTAAATGTGAGACCAATAAGAGAAAGTGAAACTTCATGCATTTAATAGTAAATTTAAGATTTCTTTTTATTATGCATTTACTTAAGCACTGTCTAAGGCGCGTATACGCGTCAGCCTTCTGTCAATAGTCAGCTGGTGCAATGGGTGCTAAAAGAGTAGATCATGAAGTACCCGCTTCACTATTGTCAGGGGTCTAGCACTGATCCGTGTAATGGTACCAAGAGAGAATCAGGCAAAGTACCGCTTCAGATATTACAAACCTGGAACTAGCTACGAAGTGTGCAGAGTACCGAGGGAGAATCGCGCGAGGTTCTACCCGTCACAAGTTCCTTGCCTAATGGACACCCGAGATGGCATACATATTATGTCCCTAGTAACAACAACTGTAGCAATGGTGAGTGGTGCAATAGTATCAAGGGAGAATCGCGCGAGGTACTTACCCTACAAATTGCCGCTAGGCCACAATAATTAGCATCTGACACTGAACTCACTGACCTGTGCAATGGTGTCATGGGATGATCGCGCGAGGAACCTGCTCTAGAACTGCCCCATGTTACCAGAAGGATTTTTAGAAAGTGGACAGTATATTACAAGTATGACATGTCAAAGCTCAATTTTATAATTAATTTCAAATATCAACTTAAAACAATTTTAAACATATTTAACTGTTTGCTGTTCAATTTCTAAAAATGCAATTAATAATAAATTATCAAGTAATAATGCAATCAATAATCAATAAATATTATAAAAAGCGACTTGAGTAATTAATTAGAGCAATTGCAATAACTGAAATTACTAATGACACTCACTAAATTGCTGCACTAAAGTCATTTTCTTTTAAAGTGTAATGTGTAATGTAAAATATGTGAAACCATTATAATTTTATTATTAGTTAGTAACCGCTTACGACTACACCTACTATCTTGTCCCTCCGTTGCAATAGGTTTTCCTCGGATTCGTTTCTCCTTAAGGTCTTCCTTTTCTTCCACACCCTCATATCATTTTCAACCCTGCTTAGGAAGTGCTATGCGATGCGTTGGATGCTTCGTATCTCGCTAGATTCTAATTGGTCGCGATGACCGAGAATGGCCCATTCTTTTTCGAATGTTATTTTTGACGAATTTTATATTGTAACTTCGGAATTAACCTATATATCGAGATGAAATAAAAAAATCTGGCGTGAGACAACACACGACTTTCCTTGCGCACATAAATATGCCAATAGTGTCCATAAATGATTAGACTATTGTCTGCGATTATTTTGGAAACGATAATTGTAACGGTCACCCATCCAAGTTACAGTACAGGTAAAAGGCTGCTTAACTCCAGAAATTTGCTATGATAACTTGGTTCAACGTATGTTTTCAGAAAAACTGTTAAGTTCACGGGTATTAAATACATAACCGTAGCACATTCAAAAATAAAAGTATAGCTATTTTCCGAGAAAATCGAAAAAAATTTTAAAATCCCAAAAATAAAGTGGCACTTCCGGTCATTCAATTTTACCTAATTCCTGATGTCTTATGTGTAGAAGATAAAAACTTAAGTATACAGTTTCATTCATATATCATAGTTAGTTTTTGAGATATGTTGTTCACAATTAATACAGTAAGTACTTTTGCTTACTCGATTTTCGAAAATTTATTAATATAAAACAGAATTAAGTAGTTAAGAAATGTACTAAGTTTTAAAAAATTCGTTAGAGATGATTTCAAAAAAATCGTGAAAAACGAAAATACGGAAAATATCTAAAAATAACAGAAATAAAGTGGAACTTCCAGTTATTCCATTTCAACCAAATCATTGATTTGTCATACCAATGCAGTTTTGGCCACAATTATAAATTTTTATTCAACTAGGACTTTTAATTTCATAGTTATTTTATTTTGAGTTAACGGTGAAGGTATTTTCGGTTACTCAATTTACGAAAAAGCTTTTGAAAAATAGTCTAAACTGGATGAAATTCCATTAAATATATAAGAAATTCAATAATCTTTAAAAAAAATCCTTATAGCCGATTTCGAGAAAATCGCGAAAAACGAAAAATTCGGAAAATATCTAAAAATAACAGAAATAAAGTTGTACTTCCGTTTATTCTATTTTAACGAAATTCTTGATTTAGCATACGAAGGCAGTTAGAATCTCAAATACAAATTTTCATTTATTTAGGACTTTTAGTTTTGTAGTTATTTTATTCACAGTTGATGGCAAGACTACTTCCGGTTACTTATTTTACGGACATTTTTTCTGAGAAGTTGTCTTAATTATATGAAAGGGCATTAAATGTCTGAGAAATACAATAAAAGTAAAAAAAACCAAAAAATGTCAAGAGTAAAGTGGCAATTCCGGTTATTGAATTTTAGTCAAATTTTTGCGGTCGCGTGCGAGGGTGGTACAAACCCAAATATAAAATTTTATTTTTCTACGACTTTTCGTTTTAGAGATATTCTGTACACACACACACACACGCACTTATGCACACACTCACACACGCACACACGCACTCCTGCACCCCGCACGCACGCGCGCATCCACCCACGCACGCACGCACGCACACATGCACACATGCACACATGCACACATGCACACATGCACACACGTACACATGTACACACGCACGCACACAATTTTTAAAAACTTGATTTTCTGGCTCAGGGGTCCGAAAACGTGTATTTCCATTAAAATTTCGATATCGAAAATTTTGGGCGAAAACGATACTTTCTCTATATTATATTTTATATAGATAAGAGAGATGGACAAGCAGACAAACAGAAAAACATCTTTAAGTTATGTTTTGCGCTTAGGTGTCGTGAAAATAGCACACTAATTAATAGGTAAATATTTAAAAAGTACAGACAGATAGTTAAATTTTACTTGTATGAGTAAATACAGAAATTTTTTTCAATTTTATTGTTTTGGTGTAATACGTATTATCCCCGGTTTACAAAATGGTAGCTCTATAAACTGTTAATTATACTATTTCTAAATGAATTTATTTTGTCATAGATATCAGCTCAATGACGTTTCTTCGTGTTATTTTATATCTCAAAAAAGCTTACTTTTGAGTGTTACAAATTTTCCAAAAACCCGCGTAAAGTATTTGCATATTAAAATACAAGCCCACCTCAGAAGAGGTCTGCCAAAACTTAGAATTTATTTATTTTGTTTTTCAGATAACGGAATAGAACACTAATGAACATAATTTTTTCAAAATCTAAAAAATATATAAGAAAATTTAAAGCAAACCTAAAGAAAAACGTTTAGGAAAATCAAATAATTATTATGATCAAAGGACCCAAGGTAATATACAGGTATGGAAATAAATTTGGTATGGTTGAAGGATTCAGGTAAACTCATAAAGCTTCTTAAAGATTTGCATCCAATAATGGTACGTGACTGCAAATATCAGCAAACTCTTATTTACAATAGATCAGTAATGCATAAGAAAAACAATTACAAAGGACGGGAAGAATATCAGCACCAATTGCTATTGCTTCTAAAGTATTGAAGAATTCGTGCATACTAAAATAATACAAATAATGCAAAAGAAAAACAGGAGTATTGAAAGAGATAATAGTTGTTCCTTTTTTCCCTAGTAATTTTTAGGGAATAATATTGTTATTGGTTCGCGTACAAAGATTTGGATATTTTGATTTAGAATATCTCAATTGAGTACACAACAAATTTTAAAAGAAAAGGACTTGTATTAATTTCGCGCCGGACATTTAAAATAAAATACTTTAGAAGCTTGTGTTTTTAACAAATAATTTTGGCAGCAACTAGTATGAATATTTTTAAAAATTAAATATTATAGTGTAATGACATACGCAATATTGTTTTAAGTTAATCAAAGGAAGTAAACAAGGCTAAACACCTTTTTTAGGTCAACCACGTCCTAAACAAATTTTACGTGTTTTTATAAGCAATTCTAAATTACAGCAGTACACTTTTACTATGGTTCAATTCATAATACCGTTACAACTATTTTAAGAAAATAAACAATTATAACGATAGCAAATGAAATAGCTTTAGAATTAAAATTCTTTGAAATGATTTTGGTATCGGACCTAAATTTAAGAAAATACTATCTGCGGTGACAAAATAGCCGAGAGACAAATTATGGAGGTTCTGATACATTAGCTTCTACTATGGGATATCTTTCTTGTAAGGTTCTTTTAAATGTATAACATTTTTTAACTCTAAATGGACTACTTTACAAGTTTATTGTAACAATTTTTATACTATTAAAATCAATTTGTATACATTTTATTCGAAAGTGTTTTCGTGAATCAATTAATAATTAAATGCTGCTACTTGTAGCCGTTCATAAGCTTTAATATATGTGTATCGCTTATGCCACTGTCAGAAAGATGAACGGAGAACTAACTTAAGGTTGTTGCATAATTCTAGTCTTCCTTTGACCAGCTAATGTATTTGAATTGTTTTATAGTACTAAGACATTTGTGAGTCTACTAATTGAAGTTTTAAGATTATGATTACTTTTTCGTTGTGAATGATAAACCTGATCTGAATCGTGACTTTATTATTTGGTATCGATACTTAATCCTCCATTTGTGATGAAATTCTAAACAATTTTACACTGAAGTAGCAATAGAATAATCGCACAGTATAGTTATTTTCTAAGGTAGTACAGGCACGCCTAATCGCTGTTTCAAAAATTAAACGGGTCTCCCTTAGTATATTCAAATGGTGGCGTCCTTCTATTATATTATTTTAGCAATTGATGATATACCTTGTTTTCACTACAGGACTTTAGGTTCAATTTTTGTCACCTGTATTTGTTGCCATAACGGGCACTTAAAATTCGTAGATTATTCTCTGACAGCTCATCAGCGCATTTTAATGTGCAAACCCTCGTCTTAACAACCTGTGAATGTGACAAGTAATCTGGGGTTATCCATAGGGAGCGATCATTATGGGGTCTGTTGTATTATAGACTTTTACGTATTAAATACCACATATAACCTTGAAATTTTAACCAAAAGCGCGCTAAATACTACACCATAGTAAAATAGTTGATCTTGTAATTATAAAAGTATTCAGAAATTCTGCATATTCAGTTTAGATATATTTGTACAACCTATTTAGAATTTAGAATCATTCAATTTCTCACGTGTTCAACATATTAGTGGTAATATACCCGTATTTAGTCAAATTTGTTTTTAAAAATAAATATATTATTAACACTTGACATTTCTCTGACGTAAATTTGGCGTTACTGGCGTTTAACACCTCACATAAAAACATAAAATAAAATTAATTTTTAAATGAAATAGTATTGGTTTTATGCGAACAATTTAATAGTTAAACGCAAACAGTTCGTATCCTTAAGGCGGATAATTATTGTCTCCTTTGTAATATTATCTGAAAGGTAAGGGAGCAAAAAGCTATTTTTCGTAGTTAATATTAAAAAGTAGCTTCTGCAGTTCTCTAATTTTGAGAAACGCCATTCTTCATAACGTTATATGTTTTGGAAAATTATTAAACTCCTTTCCACTTTCACTAAAGTCATCAATTAAGAAATGTTTCCTTTTTTAAACTCTTCCATTTAACTCATGTTATAACTGTTTTTGTTGGAACTATAGTTGTAATTTACATTTACTAAAAATATCTTTTTATTTATTTTAATAACTATTTTAACGTTTCAATTAACGGAAATCTACATAAATTTCTTGATAATAGACATAATATATAACAAAAAAATGTTAGGAAAGTTGGATAATGTTATGGAGTTTTAAAGTTCAGAATAACGAGTATCAATTACTGGGCGTCAGCTTAATAACACTTAGTCAGGCGACAATCCTGTAATTGTTAACTGCGATTATTAGGGTTTACATACTTGCAAAGCATACGATAAATATAAGACAAGCTTCGATAATGATAGTACAAGGTTTAATTTTGCAATAATAAAAACATTCGGAATAATATGGCAAGTAAAGGATGCAATATTATAAAAACAATAGAATTACGTTTTAATGTTACATTTCCCTTTTGGTATCCAATAGACGCCGATCTTCAGAAGAAACGAATGCAGTAGCTAACAACTGCAGTCCAAACTCGCTTGAAACCTAAATCTCAATATATAATAGTAATCTATACTATATTATACGTAAATAAATTACAAAATTAATATAGAGGAATCGAAGTTATCAACTTACATTCAAACAAATTCACTAATAATTGACATAGGAATAAATACTAAAGTTAAATTTAAACAATACATAAAGATTTACTTAAAAACTTGTTAAATAACTGTACTAATTCAAAGTAGTAATTGTTTTATACTATTATAGCTAAAGTAATAATTAATAATAAATTGAAAACCAAATTAGAAAATATAAGCTCAATTCTATCAACCAAAATAATTAAATAGTCAGCGAATGAATCGGAACTGCGCCCATCCTTTTTGGAAGTAGCCATTAACAACAATAAATGGTATATGGGCCTAACGAAGATAATTGTAAATAGGGGTTAGTTAAATTAATAATTACAGGTCTAATGTCTAAAGAAATTCTAAGAAAATGATTTATAAGTATACTGCAACTTATAAAAAACTATACTATCACATTTTAAATAGGCGCAAGCTTCCAAATTCAAGATATTTTTTATGAAGTTGTAATCCAAAAATAACATTCCTAGTCAGCCCGAGAAGGCCACTATCATGATAACGCTTTTTATCAACTAAACAAATATAGAATTGTAGACAACTTATCAAATTAACTTCTTTAAATCACAAAATGCTACTACCCTCACTGACCAGCACTAAAACATTATAACATGCGATCATTTAAATTTCAGTTTCGAGTGAGTTATGAAATTTTTCCGTAAAGCGTAGCTTAGACACACGTACGTCAACTAAAGTCAATACATAACCTGCAAATTATATGTCAACAGATTTGCTGGGAAGAACTTTATTATTAAATCAAAATAGGAAATTTATTTACAATATTTACAATAAATGTGAACACTTCTTTTTAAATTCTCGAAAACGTTCTGTAAAATATGACCAATTCAAACTATCAATTTGACAGATAATTATTACTGAGAATGAATTAAGCTAAGACATGAATTTTTTCATAGTCCACTGAGAACTGAAATTTAAAAGATGGCATGTTAGAAATTACACAAAGAAGATTAAGACAGAGCGTGAAAATGTGGTTGGTGCATAAGTTAGTACAGACCAAATGTCGATAAATGAATAATCGCCGAATGAAATGTATTCAGGAGTAACTTTTATAACCTTATTTTCCCAATAAAGAGTGACTTTGAGCAATGAGGATTATCTTTAAAATAAAAAATTCCATAAAAAGTTTTCTAGAAGCCTTTTATTTTATAGAGAACGCCCACACCTGTATTTTAAGAAATTATATTTTATTTTCTTCAATTTTAAGAAAATCACGAGTAAAGTCATTTATACTCAATCGTTTTCAACAGATGGTAATAAATAAAAAACCTCTATACCTATATGACAAAATTACTTTTAGAAGAAATTTTCACAATGTAACGCCCAGATTTTGAGAAATTATCCCACCTCCTTATAAGTAAGCATTTTTTGAAGGTCGTGTTCCTAACCTATTATAACGGATTACCTTTAAACTATAAACTTTTTAATTTTAAAGTATTCATAAATATTCTTACGGCAGAATTCATTGAAAGGCGGTACAGTTTACATTATATGATAAAACTACATGATTAAGTCACACAAAACTTTATGAATATATTAAATGTAATGATGGCGTTTGTGTCAAATTTTTTTATGACCAATGGTTTCGCCCTGTGTGGGGCTCATCAGTGCGAGGTGGCTGAGCACGCTGGTTGAAAATGCAAGTCCCTTTTAAACACATAGACTGTGTGAGTGTTGACGAAAATTTCTGGCAGAGCCATCTATCGTTCATATGAGGAGGATTTTATATAAATAATTAAAGAAGAAGACTTTCCTAAACGGCACGGTGCTGTGAGTGCTGTGTCACGCTGATTGAGAAAGTGCAAGCCTTTATATTGTTACCTATTAAGTTAGGTTATTAAAAATCTTTTCATTCTATTTTACTCCGATGGCAATTTCATGGCTTTTCACTTGTACCGAATTCATTTTAAAACTCGTACAGTTTAGGAGGAATCTTCTTCTTTATTTATTTATATAAAATTCTCCTAATATAAACAATGGATGGCTCTGCCAGTAATTTTTATTTATTATTATTATTACAAACACATCAATCTTATAACCAAGTAAAAATAAGTAATTACGTAAAACTACTAATAGCACATGATGGTAACTACATCAACACAATTCGAAATCTAATAACCAAAAATATTAATAAAATGCACGTACGCATTCGCGTGCACGTCCGCGACCGCGTGCGCGGCTGCGGTCGCGGGCGTGTGTGTGTGCGCGTAGGCGGGTGCGTGTGCGCGGGCGTGCGTGCATGCGTGCGCGGGCGTGCGTGCACGCGTGCGCGTGTGGATGTTTGGGCATGTGCGCGTGCGCCCGTGTGCGCGTGTGCTTGTTTGGGCGTGTGCGTGCGTGCTTGCGCGCATGTGCGTGCGGACGTTTGGGCGTGTGCTCATATGCGCGTTTGCTTGGGTGCGTGCGTGAGTACGGGAGTGCTTGCGTGTGTTCGTGCGTGCATGCGTGCGTGAGCGCGTGCGTGCGTTCGCTTGTGCGCGTGTGAGTGTGTGAATGTGTGTGTGTGTGTGCGTGTGTGCGCGCGCGCGTGTGTGTGTGCGTAATTGTCAATATATCTCGAATACAAAACGTCGTAGAAAAGTAAAATTTTATATATAAGTTTATTACCGCCATAGCACTTCCTTGTAAGCATTTTGTTAAAATTGAATGACCAAAAGTGCCACTTTATTCTTGTGATTTTTAGGTTTTTTGCAATTATTTTGAAAACGGCTATTACGTTTTTTTAAAACTGGCCACATTTCTTGCGCCTGTAATGCTATATTACATGAAGTATTGATTTCTTTGAGAAAATTCGTTGAAGTGAGTTATTGAGAAAAATCTCTAGAGTTAAGTAAGGTTTTATCTGCCGAGTAACTTGGATTGGTGACCGTTCCAATTATCATCCTCAAAATAAAAACAAATTAATGTTTTAATGATTTGTGTGCATTATTTACCTACTTAATTACTTTTTATTTAAGTCTATAAATTATTTTTGATTTAAATGGGCTCAAAATTTAATTATAAAACTCTTAGTACATATATAAAGAGAATTATAAATGGATGAATTATTTATGCTTTGAAATTAATTTTAGGGTCTACAATTTAGATGTATAGGAATGTTACTAACGTCAATAAATTCAAATTAAATTTAAAATGTGTAAGAGAAAGTCATGTGTTGTCCCACACCAGATTTTTGAGTATTATTCTAAGGTAAAAAGGTATATTATTCAAATGATCAAGAAAATTAATTATCTTCTAACCTACAGGCAATTTCTGTATTGTAAATCGGCTGATGACAGATTAGATACTGTAGTTGTAGGTTGAGCGACTTTTTGTACTGATAGAATATCTAGTAATCCGTTTTCATTAATTATAAGGTATACACCAGTTTAATGATTCCAAATTTAAGGAGAGATTTTGTATTGTAAATTAAGCCATCATTTGACACCAAAGGGGTACTCTCAAATACAGTAGGTCCTCGTTTAGAGCTTAGCATGCATTCGTAGAGAACAAAGAACTAAATCAAACAGCATTAAACGAGGCCTTTTTATCCCAGTGAATAGCGAACGAGAACACGCCAATAAAAAGAGATACATTTTACATCAATTTTTTATATTGATTTGCATAACCACATGCACATGGAAATATAAAGTTAATTTTTAGTGATGGATAATTATAATAAAAATAATTTTAACAGTAATATAAATAACAATAATTGTTATTCTGTGCATACGACACAATGGTATTTATTAACTGTAAATGATATGTAATTTAATAAGTACAAAAGAAAAAAAATTAAATACACAGAAAAAGCGAGATTCAGGTGAGTATATATTATACCCTCAGTTCTTCCATCTAACCCTAATATAAAATTAGTAGTAATATATTAAATAATAGTAAATATTTCTTTCGGAATCAAATTAAAGTCAGAATAAAGTTAAATTAAAAATAAAATTAAAATAATATTGCATAAAAACAGATAAAAATAAACCAAAACTATAATAAATAAAAATAAAAAATAAGAATTGACGTGTCTGAACTGAAGATCTTGATTCTTCTGTAATTCTTGATTCTTTTTCGATGAAGTCGTCTAATGGTATTAGTCACTCTTTTCTCTCATTAAGCAAATTTCGGTAGCAGGAGATTGCATCTAAAACATCTCGTTTTGATTTTGTAGTCCTTTCAAAATTGGATCATTCCTTACAATTTGATCAATAATTTTGGTTATCATTACCAAAATTTTACTAAGAAAATCTGTAGCAACTACTTTGGATTCTTCGTTTTCAGAACCACTAAGTTTAAGTTATATATGAATTCCTTATTCTGACAGTTCTTGAAGATCATAAATGGTAGAGATCTTACCAGAAACCTACAATAAATTCTCAATATCCTGATTATCTGCATGTGTTAGTTCTGCTGTATCGATTAGGTTGACAATTTGTCCAACGATAGGCTCTTCTCGTTAAGAATGCTTGCATACCTATGACCATATCTTATTTCCCGACTCATGAATGCATTCATCAATTAATTCTTGCCAAGCGAGGATGATATTATCTAGGGCATCCATGATGTTATATTATTTTCCAAAATTGCACATTTTATTGTTTATCAGCCAGTTGTTAAAATGTGAAGAAGATCATATGTCTTAAAATTTGGTATATCTCCCTCATCCATCGGCTGAATTAACGACGTAGTTTGGATGGTAAGAAAACTAATTCAACCAAAATGCTAGTGTTTAAGTCGGATAAATCAGTGGGATGGCCTGGAACATAATCATCAGTAGTAGAGTTTGGTTAATTTTTTTTTAAATTCACAGTAAAGTTTTACGGATGGACAAAATATTTGGTAAGCTAATTTTGAAAAATATTTCCAGTGATCTAAGATATCTTATTAAATTCCTAAATCACAAGTAAACTAGATTATAGAATTCTTTTCATCGCTCTTAGCATTTTGGAATGATACATACATAAACAAAGGTTTTAATTTAATGTCATCATTGGTGTTACCAACGACAATGGTGAAACGGTCTTTTATAGCACGATCTAAATGTGCGTTTTGGCATTCCCTTCCACAAGAGTCCGGTCTCGTCAGTATTAAGAACTAGCTCCGGACAATAATTTCTACTTTCAATTATAGCTTTTAAAGTTGCTGGAAAAGTTGAAACAGTGGCAGTATCTGCACTTACTATTTCTCCCGCGATTCATATGTTGTTGAGGTTGCTTCTTTTTTAAATTAATCAAATTAACCTTTACTAGCTCCAATTTTCGTTCGCATCCCCTATTTGATTGGTAATGTGAGATTTTGCACAATTACTTTTTGTATTAGTGGCATGTTGCGTTCGATTTCATCATCAACCCAAATACAAAGACGTTTCCCAGTTCCCTCTAAGCTTTGCTGCTGGATCGGGTTATCTTTGTTGTCATTGCTGATAACTTAATTTTGTCCTTGTTTTTTGAAATGACTCGCATAGTAGAAGTAGACAAATTTAAAGGGATTCAACATTTTCTATTATCTCAGCATCTGCATTTTAATGTCGAGCAAATTGCTTTTTGCACCATTTTTGTTTTATTATCTGTACATGGACTCGTTTTAAACAATTTAAAAAATAATAAGGATTCATTTTTAATGAACAAATAGAATTTTTATTGATTTTTTTTACAAAATAATCATGAATACAGCACAAAATTTAATAAAGTTTTACGTAGAACTGTTACGTTTTAAGTTAATTTTCGTAGTAAAATCTTAACTTAAAATCTTCTTATTTGAACTTAACTTGGGTTTTTGGTTGGCTACCTTGAATTACCGTGATTATGAATTCTGATTCTACGACAAGAGGCTAAAGGTGTTTTATATTAATTCGGCATGCGAGCTTTGCAAAGCAGTGCCATTTTGTCTACTGCCCAAGATTTCGTACTTTGTTTTAAGAACACTCGTCGTAAAAAATGTGGTAAATTCTTAATTTTATATTCTTTTGTGAATTGCAGTATCTAATGTTGAATATTTTGGTTTCTTATATAATGTCCGTACTAGGCTTCTTACGAGATTGCAGTTTAATAGATCATCCAGTTTTTCTGCGGTTGTCCAACTGGCCCTGGTCCTCGTCTTGTACAAATAGCCGAGATGGCGTCTGCTTCGCTACCGTAGTCGACAAGAAATCTCTGGAGTCCACATCTTAGTCTATCTATGTATTGGTTTGCCACACAGTCTCTAGTTTCGGGGATGATCCTGCGAAAACTGAGGTCTAACCACTTATTTACTTAATTACTTATACAAATCGATACGTATTACTGGGCATTTGTTATGTCACAAAACCTTCTGAAAGCATTCTGTTAATATACAGTTAATTTACATTTGGTTCTGGAAATCTACCTTAAATATTGATAATTTAAATTTCATTTCACAAAGAATTTAAAATGAATTTGTAAAGTTTTTAAAGAAAATTCTGAAGTAATTTACAATTTGTCTTTTGTATCCGTATGATATCTATAAATCAGTTGTTCAATTTAAGAATTGTCAAATAATTAAGACTTTTTATGTTTATTTTGGATGCAAACGATATTTAACTCATTATTTTCTGTAAACCAAATAATATGAGTAGACTTTGGGCATGTTAAAAACTGACCGTGAAACATTCGTAGATGGCGCCGCAGAGATATCACGTCTAATCTAGTTTTTACATTTAGCAATCGCTTGATTCTTATGTTTTAACCATAAATTCTATACGTTTCTGTCTACTATTAATGTATTATTCAAATTGAAAACATACGAGGTATATGTAATAATTGTATGATTTTGCTTAAATATTTATTATGTGGAGACTTACGTTATAATCGCCAATGTGGCACCCCTATATTGTTTGTCTCTTTAACTATTAACTGAAATTCCTTGATTGAAGATCAAGTTTAACAATTAATCTGATTATCTAAATTACGTGCACCACTCTACGGCTCTTTATTGACGATCTAGTCAGCACAGACAATCCCTGTATATTTTATTATTGTTTATATGAATTAAAACGTAACAGTATGTACTGATATCGTGCATACTGATTCACTACTAATAAACATGATGCACGAAAACAAACATACCAAAAAAGTTAAATTTAGGGGAAGTACAAATGTACGACGAATTGACACCTTTTGCTGATTCATTTTTGTTTGGGAATAATCGCACAATATACGAATATACGAATCAATGAAATGCCGCGGTAATTTGAAGCACCATAAATTATAAGCATTATTAGGCTTCGATTAGATCACATTACATGGAATTAGAGTTAATCGAAGAAGCGCTAAGTGAGGTCTTACTGTATATTAATTACGTTTCTAGTGTTAATTTTATGCATAGAGCTGGTTTTGGAAAATCAAATTCTTCGATAATGAAAGACTATTTAAACGAGTCGTTTTGGATTTAGGAATGTAGAATATTCCGAGAGCGCATTCTGCAAGCACGTTAATATTCTGACTTGAGAGAATTAATTTGTTAAATTAATTAACGTTTATTAATTACAATACCAGGCTTGTTTATAAAAATTAAAAATAGGTGCTTACATACAAATTACACTGTGTATTTGATTTTTAAACACTAAAAATACTACTATTTAAAATAATTGGACTGTAGCTTGTTTATGTTGACCTAATCGTCGGACAAAGGCAAGATTATTTCGACGTCTCTTGGGAGATTGACTTGGCACATTTCGACCTTTGATGGAAAGCATACATTCTTTAAATAGGAACTTAAATTCAAAAATCCTATAAATGGTATGTACGATCGTTATGTTTTATTAATACTGTAAACGGAAGTTACCGTATCCATGAATGTATTGTCTGACTGTGAACGAGATATCTCAAACAAAAGTCTTAGAGAAACCAAATTTTATAGTTAAGATTATAGTCATCTGGACACATATTTGCAGAAATTTAATTAAAATCGAATAACCAGAAGTTGCACTTTCCTCTTGTCATTTTTTGGTTTTTCGCGATTTTCTCAAAATCGGCTGCTATGATTTTTCTTAAACTTACGATATTTTTACCCATTTAATACTCTTTCATATAATCTAGGCGGTTTCTCAGAAAATTTTCCATAAATCGAGCAACCGGCAATACTTCCCAAAATAAACGTAAATAATATTTTAATGATTTGCATATCTATAATATGTAAGGGAAAATCAAACCAGTTTTAACTAGTCCTCACCAAAGAGCAATTAATTTAGTAAAACCTCCGGTTCGCTTGAATCGTGATATTCGAAATAAATACTCAACGCAAATAAAATATCAATAAGAAATTTTAGAAATGTGTATAGAATAAGAAATATATATTATTTGCAATGCGGTGTTATTGATTGTTATTAAAAATAGCAAATTACCTTAAATTTAATTCTTGAAAAAATATTTCAAAACCTTTTTCATCGTTAATTTCCATGCTATGCTAGATATTCTATTGTTAGGCTGCAGTTTTCTTTCTTTTCATTCTCCAGTTTTTTAATGTCACCTTTTCTGTTTGAAAATGTTTCTTTATCACATACCCATTTTTTATCAATTTTAAAGTTGAAACAGTTTAATTATTATGGAAGGGCTTCAATAAAGTTTCTATTAATCCATGATAATTTTAAATCAAGTCACCTACTACTAATTAATTTAACTGTGTAATTAAGAGATTTCTACATTTTATAACGTTCAGAATTTTAAAAATATTAAAACTTGTAATATGTAAGTTTTAGATGGGAAATATAAAAATTAAACATTCGAGAGAATGTTGTGGATAGAACAATGATACATAAGCTCAAAGCTTAAAAATGCACATTTATATGACAGCTATTAATGAGTCAGCTAACACGGACCAGATAGATTAGGATTTGAACCTCGAAAAAGTAGATCGTAAGGTTTGACTGCCGGAAATTATTTGTACAGCGCCCTAACGAAACGCATAAAATTCCCCAACTTTATGAGGGTCGGAAGGTATTTAAAATGCGATTGAATTTTAGCACTGTAGCTATAGATTTTTGACGTTTTTCCCTATTTATTAAAATATTGAAGGTAGCTATGTTAAACTTTGACCTATTGTCAACTTTATGTATATATTAGAAATTATCCTACTGTTTTGGAATTTCATTGAAAAATGTTTTAGCCTATTAGTAGAAAAGGTTTAAGATGTTTCAAATTTCGTTTACGATTTATGTATGCAGTCATCCGAGTAATTCATTTATGTCACCAGGTATACAGTCATTGATTTATCTATTATGCGACTTAAAAAATGTAAATCTGAAAGGTATGATTTTAATAGATGGCCAATGTGTTCTAGCAATGTGGTGTTTTATAGAATTGTATTTTTGAGGTACTATGGTGTGCTACCGGACCAGCTCACATTATGTAATTACATACATGTCTGATGGGTTAACTAACATTTAACTTCATTAACGTTATAATGATAGCAGAAGAATAAGTCAACTTATTTGGCGCCCAGCGAGACTGTTCCTTTAGCGCACTTAATCACAAGCGAGTCCTTCCAGACTCACCTGCGAATTAACTCTCTTCTTCAAGGAACATTTAAAAAAAATCTGAACCTCGCGTCCTATCGAGAGGTACCTATTGCTCCGTGGAACTTATTTAGAGGTCATTTTCTCCGAAGAGTCAAGTTCTAAAGTCTCCCGATAAGTGCCCACCGTAGGGGAGCTTCACTTTCACTTTTAGGATGCGTAATCCTACCCAGTCCTGTTATATCAGAACATTGACAGGTGCATTATCGAAAGTAGTGTTTTATATGCAGTTATTAGAGATGAGCAAATTTTCAGTACATATTGATGTCAAGGTGGTTCATTTAAGTTTTCGAACAAAAGAACTACCCGAATTTAAGTGTTTGTGAATGACCGAATTTTTGGAAAATTGAGCATGCTAACGCCCGAAGGTGGATTGTAACTGGGTCAATCATCGTCTTTGCATGTTCGTTTTATGGTCAAGGGTTGAGGATTCAACTGGATAGTATAAATAAGGTATGATATCATTCTGAACCAAGGGCGGCACTGTTCCCTGCTTTGGAAGTCACAGAGTCCTCCGACTACAAGAAAGTGACGTTCTTTTAATTTTCTGTCACATCACGTAATCCTCAAAGCTTCTCTTTAGGATACAACAATCACGCCTTTTTTTGATAAACCCCACTGGAGCACGTATTTCAGTCAAGTTGAAAGATAGACAGTTGCGACAATTTTGTAAATAATATATCGAAAATTTAATTATTTTAATTATGCAATTAAGTTAAGGCCACAATTCAGGGCCCGAATTTCTTGTTCAATTTAGTATAAGGATAAATATTAGAAACCCATAGGTCTCCTAATTTAGTTATAGTTAACCAAATGTTTTGAGTTATCATTGCATTTATTTATATGTAAACTTATTGATTTGTATTTACCGAATTGTACATTTACACTATAAAGTATCCATTATAGTGACTTATCGAATTCAGAGTTTATTATTTTATAGCTACAAGAATTTGTAGAATAAGTAACCATTCTTTCTATCAGAGAATTGCTAGAAATAAGTAAGATAAACAGACTAATTGAGAATCTTGATTGACCTGATCGAAATAAGCGAAGTACGTATGCTTCATCATCTACGTAGTGCATATACCGCTCGTGTCCCGCATTTTAGGTTATGGAAAAGGAGTCTTCATTTTCTGATTTCCCCCCTTTATATAACCTAACGTCTTTATAACGAAGTGGCGCCCTTGAATACGACTTTCCCCTATTGTTATCTCTACAAGACATTCCTGGACGTAGCCGTATTTAGTTTAATAGCTAACTTGGACCCCGCCCCCCTTCTCCACCGTCTGCCAGAGTAACCTCGTTAGTTCAGGAAATAACACGGTATGAACCCTTAGGGTCGAAAAACGTTTTTCACCATTTATACGGTTAATTTAGTTTATTTGATTCTATGGAATATTTAGCTTGAATTTTTACCTTCAATCTATAGTTTCTAATTCTTGTGGGAAAGGAAAATGCGCTTCGTTGCTTATTTGGCTAATCCTTGTCATCGTTACAATATTTCTTGCAAGAGACCATGACTGTTTACCTGAGCATGGTCATAGATTGTAGTCGTTCAATCGTGAATTCGGTTTTTCATCGTTGTAAGTTTAGTGCTAAATGTTTATTGTAATACCCAATTTTGTATGGTCTGTTTAAGCGATTGTCTATGGTCTATATCGTGTATAGCGCGAATTCGTTGGTAAGAATTGACTTTGTCGAATATTCTAGTAGAATAGCCTACGGCACATTTGTCGACGTTATCACATTGCACAACTTAGTATTGTCATTGATAATGGCCAATGACGTTTGTTACCTGTAATAATTCTCTCGTATAGTGCATTGTGTGTGTTACGTGTTTGCTATTTTGGGTACATTTTAATGTATGTATAGGTTTAAGAAAATGGACGGCAGAGGTAATCCATGGGTGACCTGGTTACTCTTGATAGTGGGGTCGATCATGTGACATTAAATATAATTTCAAACGTTCGTCTGTATAGAAACGATCGAATAAGTGGAATAATGACGACGGCGGCGTTTGTCTGTAGTAGCCTATAGACGAGTTCGTGTTGCCTTCACCTTCGCCAAATTCTTGTGTATTATCTTTGGTACTTACTGTATTGCACAATGTCCCGGCTTAAATGTTAATTGTTCAAGGTACATAAGGTAGCCTTGATATTTTCAAAGTTAGCCTCTAAACAATTATATGCCTTGCTTCTGTATCTTCTGGTTAGTCATAAGAGGTGGTGTAATTGAAAGGATTGAAAGTCAGGCAAGCGTTTTTTACCGTAAATTAACCTGATCAGTTATTGTCCTATAGAAGTTAGTCATTTATTGGCAAAATTAACCTCAGCAGTTTCTAAGAGAATTTCCTCAGTGAACGTCTTTCGCATTTATTAATTTTATATACCATTTTTTAATCGTTGTGAAATTTTAATTATTTATTGTTCTACACGCATTCAATTTATTACCAAAACTTAAAATTTTCTGATGTTTAATGTATAACTATTTCAAAATAGTTATTAAATTTATTAATTTTATGCCTTTAATAATATTAATTGTATTAAATATGATTGCCGCGGTGGAGTAACATTCTGCCCGCTTTGATATTGCAGCCGTATCAAAAAACCGGTTCCAATAATCCCAAGTTGAATACATTCATCTTGACTTCGAGATTACTTTCATAAAATTCGTTCAATTCAGACGCTGTAAAGCGTATCTGAAATGTTTTCATAATTAAAAAAACTTAAGGTAATTCTGTTGATTAATTACAATTATGTTATTATGTTATTAGGGTTTTTTAATTACCTGTTCTCTTAAGTACTGATGTTGTACGAAGTTGCTTCATAATGCAATTAATTTAATACATATCAGATTGACGATCTTTGGCAAGCACATACTGTTAGATTCAAATGGAACATTTTGTGAAGATTCAAATAAGTTAGTTGGTACCTCCAACATCCACTTTATGAATATTTCTTTTCTAAGCAATTAAGCTCTTGTCTAACCATAATGACAAATCAATAGGGGTGTGTTTTTTAAGCAAGTTTTACGGAGCGCGCCATTATCACAAATGTGTATTACATATTTTCAAGAATTGACCAGAACTCAATTTCAAACATTTAGAATTTATTTAAATTTGCAATAATTTTCATTAAATTTCACAATATATGTTACTTCAACTACCGTATTAACAATTATTGCAATTTGATTTCCATTTCAATTCATTAAATTGTTATTTAAAAAAAATGTAAATGAAACTGGACATTCATATTTGTTTTCTATAAAAATAACCAAACTTTTAAACTGAAGTATACCGTAGGTTGTCGAGGAATACTTTTGATAGAAGTTTTGCTTTATTTTAATTTAATTCAATATTTTTACTCTACCAATAGAGTTCTTATATGCAAGTAATACTGTATCTTATCGCTTATTATACTATCATTTAAATTGCTATGATTATTTTTAAAATTGTTCCATTTGATCTTTATTGTCTTTTTGGCTTCAATGGATTATTTGAAATATTTAACTATAAATTCCGTAACTTTAAAATAAGATATATACGTAGTATAACTTCGTTGTTGTTAAAAATTTTGATTGAATTAAGTAAACGACTTTATCTGTTTATCAGAATTTTTTTTCTCATTTTTTACAGCTAAACGAACAAATGGTTTATACTTCACAGCAACGATCGAACTCACGTTAATTAATTAGTTAAGCAATATTTGACATTATTTATCTAAATTTTCTTGTATAACGGCGGTTAATCTGTAATTCATCTTCTGCATTTAATTATATTTAACTAGTTGCTATAAATGCTAGAAATAATGCTATAAATCTTCAATGCTATAGGGAAGGGCGAAAATTTGTAAAGTCGATGTTACCATTATTCAACCACTTTAATGAATGAAAAGAAAGTCGGTTAATCATCATAGCCGACACATTTTAGCAAACATTAGAGCAACGAGGTATCAGAGTGCGGACATGCTTTGTGACTGTTAAAAAATTCGATCCTGTAACTTAAGCCCCTTCAGCTTGCTGTGGTGGGTCGGTTGCAGTATCAAATAAACTCCTAAGTGCCATGAGTGGAAAGATCGACAACGCGACGCTCGACGCACTGGTAGGTTTCCTTGAGTGGGTGGACGACATCCACTCAGGAAAACCGAAAAGACCCCCAACTGAAGTTCTGTAAAACCTTCCTGAAATCATTTTAAGAATAAATAACCAGGACGTGGCAGCAAACCTCGCGGAGAAGATGCTACGAGAGTACGCCCAAGAAAACATGGCTGCAAGGGCATCAATAGAAGACGAGATGGAATACACCTTCGAAAAGGAGTTCTAGACACAAGAATCAAGAAAGAGGAAAACTCCCAATACCGCCCAATCATCAAGTCCAACGTCAAAAAGCAAGACGAGCAACAGATACGAAGCGCTGTCGGACGTGGAAGAAGAAATGTCGGCATCAACCTTCGCAGACAAAAAGTCAACATCACCACAAACGGATACGCAAAAGTCGCGAAAAATTCCACCGATCATTATGAGGTCTAAAGCAGAGTGGTCCACTGTTGTGAAAGACCTCAACACCCAGGGCCTAAAGGTTAAAATGGCTAAAAACGTCAGTCTAGGCATCAAAATCCAGCCAGAAACAGCAGAAGATTATAGAGGCATAACAAAATACCTCGAACAAAGGAAGGTGTCCTTTTACACCTTCCGACTACGTGCACTACGAGTTGACTCTGCCCACTTCAATAGTAAAGTGGGGCGAAGTACTATATAAGTCGGCTCGTTTTGCACTAGGCTCAGTCATCGATCAAGTTTGCTTTGTTTACATAACTGCAAGCAAAAATCGGTCGTGCTAAAATCATCATTTATGGCTCTTCTAGAAGCCATAAATTACTAGAAAGTGCAAATTCGTGTTCCCGGAGGGTTGGAGTAGAGCTACCATTGAAGACAGAAGTCAATTCCATCTTTTTTG
>JAHWXV010182751.1:0-13599 GCA_024586415.1 Phrixothrix hirtus
AACATTCAATTCCGCCGTTAACCCGGCCCAGCTTTAAAATAAAGTCCGTTTCGAGACTAAGGTTCAAGCGACGTCAGTTGGCTCGAACAACGTCCATCGTAAGAAGAACTATTTCGTACCACCCTAGAGGCTAGAATCAGCAAGGCCAAACAATTAACCACCCAACGAACCACCCCTCACGACTAAGAGCTACCACCGGTAAGAACGCAAGTTCTTAAAATTACTCTGTGCCGTTCAGCGAGAACCGAAACGGAGCGTCTGCCGCCCTACCTTTCTCTTTCTCATTCTTATTTTTTAGGTAAGTTTTGAGTTAACGTGAACCACTGGACTTTCGTCGAGAAGAAGATATTAACAACCTAGACTTTACCATACCCCCTCCCCTACTCTACCGCATTGCTCATGAGGTAGTTATCGTGATAGTGTAGTATATACTATCTATGAAGTTAATACTAAATTATTATAAATATGGCCAGTAATACCTGAAGTGCAAAAGGAATTTTATTTAGTGCTGATGAAGGTGAAATCGATTTGAATTTGTTGGCTCAAAAAATATGTAATCAAATGTAAATAAATACAAACTTAACCTCTGTATTGCAAAATATGGTGATCGTCCCAATTCGAAATACAATGAAAGGAATTATCCAAAGTTATGATATCAAGGAACTCCAACCTAAAATAGTAGATCTAAAAATTAAAGATAATCAAGAGCAATGTAGCAAGAGAAACTGTATACGAATTTATGGTGTACAAGAAGAAGAAAATAAGATACGGAAGCAGTCAACCGAGGATTATGTAAAAATCAACCAAATATTACAATACCAAATCGCTCCTAGATATTGCGCACAGACTCAAAGGTAAGGATGGGTAAATCTCTCCCATTCATTGTAAAATTTGTTCAGTGTTCCCTGAGAAATCTTATATACAACAATAAACATTCACTCAAAGGCAAATATATTGTTATTAGAGAAGATCTTACAAAAATCAAAATGCTATTATTAAAAAAAAACTCTGACTTTAGCTAGAGGTAGCTGGAAAAATGTATGGTCACAAAAGGAGGATATATTCTTTAAACTTAAAGGAAAAATTTTTGTATTAAACATAAAGCGGGTTTATTTCAATTAAAAAATTTTAGATCCTATGTGAATCCTAATCTATAACAGCCAACAACTATCACATTTTGCATAATTTACTATATTTATTCTCATATTTTATCCTAACTCTGCAGCGATTCAACTCACCTTCTGTCCTGAATTATAATCAAGCTATTAGATTAACTTATACTTTTTTGTCAAACAAGTTATTGACGTTTTTCTATTATTATATTATTAGATTTAATTTAAATTTACATTGGTTATTAATATTAAGGAGCTAAAGATAGCATATTTAAATGTATGTTCTTTGGTGCCTAAATTAAATCATATTAAAAATCTATTACTTCAAGAATTTTAATATTTTAAGCGAAACGTGTTTAAATGAAACTGTAACAGATGAAGCCATTGAGGTAAGAGATTATAAGCTTTTGCGTAGAGATAGAGAGGGTCGAGATATTGGTATAATTTTTTATGAAAAAAAAATTAAATGATAGTAAAGTGGTTCTTCTGAGTAACAATAACGTAGAAATGCTGCTACTTCGTTCTTGCTTTATTCTTTTTGGGGTTTATAAATCGCCAAATTTACATTATAAGGTATTTTTAGACCAGCAAGAACAAGCTCTCTCTCTATGTTCATTTGTTTGTGACAATATTTTTTGCTTTGGTGATTGTAACATCGATTTACTTAATACTGATTCTTTGGGCAGCATATATTTTAATGACACTCTAACTTCACTCAATTTGTCTTAAATTATAGAAAGTCCCACTCGAGTAGGGGTAAAGAAAACTTCTCTACTAGATGCTATTACAACTTTTAATTCAGCGCGAGTTGTAAATTCTAAGGTTTTTAGGTTGAGTGACATATTTGTTCATGATTTAGTCGATTGTACTATCAATTGTGAAAAATCATATAATTCCATTAGTAATACGCACATTTAAAGATTATGAAAATATTGATCACGAAACTTTTGCCTTTGATGTATAAACCAAGGAAATTGGACCAAAAAAATGGTGTGGTTCGAAATAATTAGGGGAAAGCTGGAATTAATTTTAAATGCTTTGTTTGACTACTAAGTTGAGTAATTAGAATTTTCCCCAATTTCCTAGGTCTGTGTAAGCCGCAATCTCCAAAAAACTGCCAAATAAAAAAAGTCAATTTTCAGTTTTTCCTAAATAACTCGCAAAATACGTTTCCCATAAAAAAATTGTTTTCCATAAATTCTAGAGCATTAAATTTTGCGCCAATTGAGTGCCTTAACTTCAAAAAGCGGTCGAAAAAAAGTATTGAAAAATTGTTTCGAAGAATCTTATTCTTTTCAAGTTTTCGTATATCTTGCAAAATACGCTTCCTACAAAAAAAATTACTTTTACATAAATTGTAGAGCGTAAAATTCTACGTCGATTATTAATTAGTGCTAGAGACTGGAGTCAATCTTTAAGAATGCAGGCGCTCGTGGCTGTTCAATGCTCTATTGTTCTTATGTCGATTTTGAGTTTGAGATAAGCATTGTTACCTATTTCTGTGCGTGGTCGAGTTATCTATTTAAAGTCTAGGCGCCTATTTAAGTGTACCGTTCTTCATGTTTAGTTGTGAAACTGTGATGAATGAAGTAAGATGACATCTTCAAACTGTTTCATCTGTAAGAAAAGTTTTTCGGATGAAGAAAGCGTTATTGTGAAAGAATACGGGTTAAAAACTTTCATTGAAATTATCACGAAGAGAAGATGGAAAACAGCCACTTACAAGGGCTGTTTCTCCAGTGAGAGTGCATGACAAATGCCGAAAATCTTGCAATAACGAACATAATATAATTGCAGCGCAAAAAGGTTCGCGTTCAACAGTTCGACGGTCTCATGTGGAAATGTTTGATTTTAATAATAAATATGTGATATGTGCGGAAGATGCCTCTGCTGATTTCAATAAAAGAGAAGGAAAAAAAACTGGCTCCAAGCGAGATTCTGTGCACGTAGTTGAAACACTAGGTTTCAAAGAAATGATTAATGGGGCAAGGAAGTAGATTTACGAATTGAAGGGGTGTCCGACTTTGTTGCAGCTGAAGCTTAGTATCCCGGACGTTGCTGCAAAAATATTTCACATCTCTTACAACAAAAATCATTATTTAATGACCTAAACGTGATAAAGTGATAGCTGCTATATAGTTCATATGGGACTTCATGGAGGAAAATGAAAAGCAGTGCCAATTCACTCACGGCGACATTTTGGAAGGCTACTCAGTATATATATATTCCTACGGCACAAACAATAAATATAGGTAATTAATGGACGCAGAATTTTACGCTCTACAATTATTATATAAAAGTAGCTTTTTGTAGGAATTGTACCTTGCAAGTTATATACGAAAACTAAAGGAAGTTCGTTTATTTCTTGAAAAAATAAGGTTTTTCGAAATAGTTTTTCAGAACATTTTTCAGCGGACTTTTGAAATTAAGGAACTCAAGCAACACAGAATTTAACGCTTTTTTGTAGAAAGCGTATTTTGCAAGTTATATGAAAACTAAAGAAAGTTGAAATATTTCAATCCAACTTGAAAAGAATAAGGTTTTTTGAAACAGCTTTTCAACACCTTTATCCAAACGCTTTTTGAAGTTAACGTACTCAATCGACGCAAAATTTAATGCTATACAATTTATGAATAGTAATTTTTTTATACGAAGCGTGTTTTGGAAGTTATTTACGAAAAACTGAAAAAAGTCCAAACATTTGACAGTTTTTTGGAGATTACGGCTACCGCAAACCCAGGAGATTGGGGAAAACCCTAATTACTCATCTTAATAGTAAAACAAAGCATTTAAAACAATTTCTAGCTTTCCTCTAATTATTTCGAACCAAATGTCTGATTTCGCTTGTCTATTAAGATTATTATCATTAAATAATGTTTAGTACATGAATAAAATCAATGACAAAACTCTGTAATTTAATCAACAGTTGTTACAATTATTTGTCATTCCTGCACCACTTCACACTATAACATATCGGAAAAAGGTTGCGCCTCGGATAGTTGACATTATTAAATTATTAATTAGGTTAAGAGATAAGGCCAAGCAAAGTTACAAACACAACTTTACACTTAACAAACAGTAGCTGGAAATATTACAAATCAATAGGTAACTGTACAACCAAAGTCGTCAAGAATGAGAAAGAGGCATATTTTCAATTCCAACTTAAAAATTGTGATTGAAGGCGCTTTTGGAAATAGTTAAAACATCTTCACATTAGATAGCGTCCTCCCTATGTACCTAATAATCTATATGTTAATAAAATCAATAATTACTGCATACAAAATTAGATTATTACCAAAATAATTGCAGGACATCGAGTTCATTTGCATTCAAGGCTGCTGATATGATTGATATTATATCGGCAATAAGGTCTATTAAAACTAGTGCAACTGGGATAGATGATATTATTATACTCATCATAAAACTGTATGTTCCATACATACTGCCGGTCATATTACACCTCATATTGTCTGACACAAAATGTTATACTTGATATATAGAAAGAGCCTTTGGTCACTCCCATACAAAAAATTAAAGGATCTACATGTATTGAAGACCTTAGACGAATTAGTATTTTACCAGCTATGTCCAAAATTCTTGAAAAAATAATGACTGTCCAATTAAGTAACTATCTTGAAAATAATAAATTGTTGCTAGCGTATCAATCTGGTTTTCGTCCATCTCACAGTTGCACAACTGCTCTGGTGATTGTTACCAATGATATACTTCGTTCATATGACGATAATAAAGACACAGTAAAGGTGCTGCTAGATTTTAACAAAGATTTTGACACCATCAACCATGAAATGATGCTTGCAATCTTGGCCTACCCGATACTGCTGTGTCACTAATAGTGAATTATTTAAAGGAAAGACGTAGAGGATAAAAATATTACATAGTGTTTCTGAATATAGGAATAGAATTAGAAGCGTGCCTTAAGTATCTATTCTTGGACCTCCTCTATATATCACCCATACATCTGTAATGTTCAAGCACATCAATGAAAGTAATATTCATATATACACGGATGCTATACAAGTTTACAGATCATTTTATTCAAACAAGCGTGCAAAATTAATTCAAGGTATAAATATTCACCTAAATGCCTCTCTTAAACATGCACTTCTATTAAATCCTAAAAAATCATGTGCGCTCATATTTAACAAAAGCAACGTACGGCAATTGGGCGAAGAATCATTTATGGTAGGCAATGAAGTTGTCCCTGTTGTAACCAGAGCAAAAAGTCTTGGAATTACACTTGATAAATTTTTCCTATTGCAATTTAAAATTACTGTATTATCATAGATAAAGACTAAGATGCAACTCATTAGTCCTGTAACATTTCTCATACGGTGTGCGGGTCTGCAACTCTAATCTTGACTCTGGTGGCGTCGCGTATACAGAGTGTCCAAAACTCTTGCCTGAGATTTATATATGGTATCCGCAAATTCGCCCATATTTCTCATAAGCTGATTGAATCAAAATGGCTTAATATGACCAGTCGTGGATTTTTGCAAACGGTAAGTTTTTAACATAAAATTGTTATAGAAAAGCAACCGTGGTATCTATTTCAGAAAATTCAATTTCGCACTGATGTACACCATCCTAATATTAGACATAAAAATGTTATAAGACCACCTCTGCACAGAACTGCCATGTTTGAGAGATCCTTTAGTTTTAATATTATTAAAGTTTATAATGGATTGATTTCCTGCTGAGTTTAAGACTTTGTCTATTATTAACTTTCGCAATCAGGTATGTCGCTTTTTGTCATCATCTTATTAATAATTCAATTCCTACTATTCTATATTATATACTAACAATAAGTTGCATGTAATATGTGCTACTTTACCTTGGACATGTAACCTCAAAAACTGTTAACGGTAATAGTTGAAATTCAATTTGTTCTTTCTACATCCTTATAACTGATTATTCAGAGTGGTGCCATGGAAGAGCAGCCTGTGCTGAATACCATCCCTGTGATTTTGTTTAACCATTTTGTGTATTTAATTTTTTGTGTAAATGTTTTATACGAATTTTATTTTATAAACTTAATAATAGTTTTGCATGTAAGAATGTTGTATTCCTAGAAATACGAATAAACCGAATCAAAAAAAAAGATAATTAATATTATTGCAAAAGGAAAGATCCTTCAATCGGAAAAATAGTGTGGCAACTCCTTTGTGATTGTAATATACCGAAATACTCGCATTTGAAATTTTCCTACCTGGACTTTTGATAAATTCAGATCTCGAACCAGATCACTTAATTCTGCTTAAGTTATTAAATGATGGGTCTTTTTGGGATGGTAAAAAATCTTCAGCCGTGTTTGACTGTTTTAAAGTAGTTATGTCTTTTGTTTCTGTTTCACCTTTCTCTACTTTCAAAATGTTTAGATATCTACATACTGAAAAAGATTTTGTGTGAAATACTAGCCGAATGGAGAAGGTAAATTGCGATAAACAATGTTCTTATTTTCTTAAAAGATCCGAGTGTTTGGGTGTATCAAAGTTGTCGTTTATCGTATGTTGCTCACGCTTCTTAAAGCAAGATCACGACGTTTAGAGCAATTCCTAGAAGTCCAAGTTTGCCTTGACTTTTTAGTTTTTACATAAAAGTAGCAGTAGTACGCTTTCCTATTGTTTATGCTGTAGAATAACGAATTTATCACGAGCATAACAGAAACTGTTCTTATTATTTACGCATTTCCGAGAGATTATTTATAGAAATACTGCATGTTAGCTCAAATTAACTAAAGTTAATTATAAATCATCTTCCTGTACCTCCTCATATGCCCGCTCAATCATGCAATTACGAATTTCTGATGTGTAATGGGATAAAAAGCAAATAGGTATGCGGATTAAGGGTAGTTATGTCAAACGTACAAAACGTATGGAACTTGTCTAAACCTATTTAAACAAGTCAGGAAGCCCATGGTTCAGTTCGGTTCATCCTGCGTCTCTACGTGATTTCAGGGCGATGATGCGCTTCTTGGAAGTTTATAAAATTTCTTTGCACACCTTCAGGTTAGCGGAGGAAAGCCTTCATCCCGGAGATCATCTCAATAGAGGAAGTTAGTGCGGAACGGAATCGGCGCGGATTTCCGATAGTCTCTATATACCGCACTCGGAACGGACCTACGAGACGTTGGCCATACTGGTCAAGAATTTGGAGACGAAGAACATCTTCGGCGTCAAGGGGGCTCTGCGCCTTGTCAGAATCAAATCGACGCATCGCCGCACTACTACAGGACAATGTCACAGATTCCAGAGGTGCGCGCACTCCTAAGGGTTTTGCAGTGTCCTTTCCCGCCTAAGTACGTGATATAATACTCAGGAGATCGCAGCTCAGGGTACTGCATGAATCCGTAAATTATGGAGACCACGTGTGTCAACTTTTACAAGAGTCACACAGCAAAAGTTGCCTTTCGTAGGGCGGTCGTCCCTGGGTTTTCCTATACCAATGGCGCCTCCGGAACTACTTTGGCGGCAGAGAAATCCCTGTCTCTAACCGCGAGCTCTCTATCTAGAACAGCCACGTCCTCAAGTTGAGTTATTCATACAAACCCTTGAGCTCGCTAAATTTAGACAAAATCTCACAGGTCATTCTCTATGTCATAGATGCCATCGCTAAGGCTGATTAGCAGTGTCGGTATAGTCACCGATCTTATGCCCGTACTTCTATATATTCGTTCTTTATTTTATTCCAGCCCGCAAATGTATAATACAGCATTTAAACCTAGATCCCTACATATGGTATGCTGTAACACTAATGCATTACTCCTGTGGAGGTGGGATGGCGATCTATATCCAATCGCTCATTGACCACCATGTTTCACTTCTCCCAGGACTCCAAATGAACCAGGCAGTTGCAGTATCTATAAATACTGAAGGCAAGAATTGAATCCGCCCAGTGGATTTTTATCATCCGCCAAGTAGCGACATCAATCCTCAGGACCTAGATAACTTATCTTCAACTATCTTTGCTGACGATGTCAAAACCGAGCACCTTTCCTGGAATATTCAACACACAACAAAGCAGAAAAATTCTCCACGACTTTGGCGAGACCAATGAAGGTTTCATCATCGATGGTCTTGTCAAACATACCAACGTCTCAAATCTAGGCACCCGCAACTACTTGAATATTGTTCTTCTAAAGCATGCACCGTTTCAACATGAACTAATAACTAGTCAAGACCTAGATTCTAACCACAATTTCGTAGGCGAGGAAGCTAACTCACCAGAAATGAAACAATGCATATCATGGCCCGCATTCTTCTTTTCTCGCTTACAGTAAAATCTTAGGCATATCCAACACCTGCAGGTGTGTACAACGAGAATGAGCTGGAGAAGTCGGTTGCCCGCATTACTTCTAGCATTTAGAGTACATTCTCTTTGCAACAAATAAGAGGAGGAAGGCGAGTAACCGAGTTGCCTCAGAAAACCTGAAAGTGCCCACCAGCGAAAAGGATTACGCCAGACGTTGGCAGCGCTACTTCGACTCTACGGATTGAGTCCTCAAGGATCGTCATGTATCACAAGCAAAACAGAGTCCCTGGAAACGGTGGACAATTCCTAAGTAATCGTAGAACATCCGTGCTACCGATTCACGGCAAGCACGGTCTAATATACGAACCCGTGCACAAGTCAATGGCATTCGTAAACATCTAAGAGCTGCAACATTCTGTAAACTTTCTTCACACCGATGTTGACTTCGTTGGGTGCATCTAAAGGTCAGTTAAACGCCGTACCGCTGGAAACGACGACAGGGACAGAGGAAGTCAGAGTTACGTCTTTCTGGCTCCCCATATGAGATTCGCAATTGCATAAAACTATACAAGCCGCAGAAAGCACTCAATGCTGTCAATATTCCAAATTCCAACCTGGGAACCGTCTCACAAAACGGAATCGCCGCCATTGTCAACATCATGAACGTGTTGTTACGACTTAGCTGAATTCCTTTATCGTGAAAATCTGCGGACGTTATAATCCTTCCTAAACTTAGGAAATATCGATGTTTTTCACAAAGCTACCGCCCCATCAGCCTTTTCTCATGTCTGGGAAAGCTACTGAAGTGAATAATCCTAAAACTCCTGAAGGAGGCGACAGACAAAGCCAAAACCGTTTCCGACAAACAATTTAGTCTTAGACTAGGACATATCTTCACTCATCAGGCTAGTTGAAGCAATTAGCAAAGGGTTTTCCTTCAAAGACCTTACCGTAGCAGGTTTTCTGGAGGTCACTAAGCAGTTTGACAAGGTTGACGTCGGGATTGTTATTTAAAATGTTACAGGCAAACTTTCGGTAGAACCACGGCTGACTAATTGTGTTCTATCAAGATGGAAGGCATCATTTACTATCGAAGAAAGTAGAGGCGGAATACGATAACACTCCTAGAAAATCAAACAGGACACTCGCGCTATACACCGATGACACTGCCGGCTTATCCCTATATTGAGATGCGAATCAGGCCCTCGGCAACCTAAAAACATTCTTGAGTTAGAACCTTAATTCTGAAAGTGGAAAATCGATGTGAAAGTGGAAAAGAGCACAACAGTGCCCTTTGCGTGTAGGCGGACACGTACTCGACAAGAAATTGAAATGTTCGGCATTCCAGCTACCTGGGTAGAGCAGGTTCTATACCTGAGTGTCGTATTGTACTCCCGTTTGACGCAGAGACAACATATCAACCTTTGCTCCAGACGTTCAAAGGCAGGATGGCAGCATTGTACGGTTTGTTGAATCACCGAAGTAGGATCTTCTTGGAAAGTATATTTTGAATTTATAAGGTGATCTCATCCGTCCGAAAATGGTCTACGCGGCAACCGTAGGGTGATACGCCGCCCGCTGTGTCAAGCATAAAGAAATTGTAAATCATCCAAGATAGGTGCTTGCACATATCTGTAGGCGCGGCGTAGTTTGTGCGGAATTCGCAAATCTACAAAGCCTTGAGCATCCCTTCCATTCAATAGTTTGTACATAAGCAGGTTACTCACTGTCACTTTCTTATTCAGTATAGCTCCAATCCCTACATCGCCGGACTAAGAGCCTACGAAGCAAACGTTGGAAACCGCCAAAGGCGACCCATAGGAATTCTAAGCCTCCGTGAATAGAAGGAGTCATATGTTACACATGACTGTTAGCTGTTGCTATTGTTTTCGCACCACTGTGTATATAAAATCACTTTTTATTGTTGTTTTTGCATTACTTGGTATGTAATAACAAAATAATCCTTTAATAGGGTAAGGATATGTTTATTTAATCATTTAATATTTAAATATTTAAGAATAAAGTCAGTATATCGAACTGATTCTATCCACTCCATATAGTAATTTAATAACCTATTAATAAGTTATTGTCTGACGTTGCATTAAAAATTATATCAAACATATCCGTTGCTAAAGAATAAAATTTAGACAAGAAGCTGTTCATTTTAAAAATCGTTTTAAATAATTAAATATTCATTTAAATTTCCTACTTTGTTAAACAAGCCAGCGATATTGAAAAAATATGTAAATTCATGTCTTTTTGAAGGTCAGGGAAGTAACCGAGCAAGTCGGGCAAGAAAATCTTGAACGATGCAGTATTAAAATTTTCATCAGGAGGCATCCGGGTTGCTGTAGTCATGTAGCAGATGTAATAAATACACGTGGAATCGCGATACGAACATCGCCGTTTTGGAAATTAAAACAACGGGTCCCGTGAGAAAAACAAATGAAATTAACCCAACCAGTTGCACTGATTTTTAAGTTATCGGATAATGTCCGAAAGGATAAATAAAAGTGAAAGATGAAGAATTAGTAGTTATTTGTTTCGACGGGAGTGTCTTCCTAATTTTAGCAACCTTCTGGATTAGGTCTGTCAAAAAATTACAAGGACCGTTCTTGGCTCTGATGACCCAAAGAAATTTCAGAGTTAATGGAAATTAAATAATCTACAGCAATTATCTTCTACATATGGTTCACATCCCTCTTGGAGCAGCAAAGAAAATTTGGCTAGAAACTAACACCCACCTGTAAGTGACTAGACTTTGTTGGTCATTGACTATTCGGTGCTTTCCATCAGTTGACGTAAAATTAAAGCTTGATAAGTTAATGGAATATATTCCCGAATTAAAACTTACGAAACAAACGGACAAAGGATATTTCCAAAGGAAATTAATTTAACGATTCAATTTTAATCTAGTGCATTAAATTATTATTCTTTTATAATATTTATTGAAGGAAATCGCTATTTCTAAATTTGTCATAACATTGTTTAATATATATCTCAACACAAAGCGCTTTGAGTGTTCAAATTTTACAATCTTGATAATTTCGCTGACGTCAAAGTACGGTGCCATTTTCTTTTTAAATATAATTAGCGGCACACAGACTGGGTCGACATCAACTGTACACCAAAATTTACAGACCTCTTTCGTCAACCAAAGTTTCTTTATATTTAGCTTAAGGTCATTTTAACCAGCTTTACGACTTATTTAGAAAATTGCTTCCTCTGAAATGCTATTTTGAATCTATAAACGTGTATAGTGCAATATTCATTTTAATCGAATAATGTGTGTGTGTTAGCAATTTATTAACAATACAGTGTACGCCAGAAGCACTAGTGCTCGAACTAAAAGTTATTTAAAATTCACATGAGCCACTTGCCCCGTGTTAACCTTAACTTATACACGTTTGCATTCACTTTACTCACGACTAGTAATTTTATACCTGGCGGCCGAATTGAGCACCCGTTTCTCTTCATTTATTTAAAATAGAGCGCATCCAAAATTTTGCTGGGATAACATACGTTGTATTTGAGTGAATAGTTTTCAATAGTTCATAAATAATTCCTATTTCATATACAAAATGCTCCATTTCCGTCACCTTTAGCGACGAAGATTATACTTTGAATAGTAACATATGATATAAGGGTCTTCATCTTATTTGAATTGTTAATTGCGATTCCCTAGAAGAAGTTAAAATAATTATCACTTAACATTTAAAGAGCTTTCGTTCAGCCACAACTGTATCTCGAATCTGAAGTACAGTAGGAGTGTCCCTATCCGCCTCTAACATATTGAACATATTGATATACAGGGTGTTTTCTGCAAACTAATCCTGTTCTGCTCCCACAATTTCTGATTTTGACGTATTCCTACAGTGTTCAGTGAAGCTTTGCCGGTCGTGGTGTAATACTCGTTAAGTCGTCATATGCTTTATTTTCCTTGAAGCTTCTGATATGGCACCAAACACTTAGCGGCAGGTCTTAAAATGACCAGGACGAAGGTGACAACAAATTTGAATAACTTGGTGTACGATCTGCCAAGAAGTTCATTGTTGTTTTTATCAGTATTTAAAATTCTTTTAACAACACAGAAAATTCTTCAAATATAGTAAAATTAATATATTTAAGGGAAAAGTGTTTTTAAAAATTTCTCAAAATTTTGACGTGGTTGAAGGTAAATGAAAACGTTTTCAAAATGACTATATGAAACTAAACCTTTGGTCATCAGTATAATCGTTTAGAACAATTGAATTGGTTGATCATCATCCATTTCATTTGTGTTCTATGCTGATGACAGACGCAGAGAATTAGAAAGATTTATTTCAAGAATTGCAACCTGTAAAATGTTTCCACATGTATGCAACTACAACATACAGACCAATTAACATCGGCGCGTCGGAAATCTTGATTTCAATTTTTGAATTTAAATTGAGTTCATATTTTCTAAAAATGGTTTCATTTTATAGAATAAACTCTCTTTACATAAAATTGTAATTTATATAATTTTTTGCGGAAAATGAACAAAAAGTGACATTTACCTAGGACATGAACGCTAGTGCTGTTGTGGTTAGTAAAATATTTTATGCAATAAAAGTGGTCAGTGTATTGCACACCTTGCTTGCAACGTAGAGTGCAGTATGATGACTGATTTTATTCCATAAAACGACAAATTTAAAAAATATTAAAGAATTGTACGATATATGCTATTTCTTTACAGCGGTTTGAGTTTTATAATTTCTAAATGTCATGAAATTTGATTGAGCCAAAATTTACTTATAATACATACTTGCAAGGTAAGCATCACGTGTAGCTTGAGTATTTACGGTGGATTTTTTAAAACAGTCAACAAAATCTTCAGAACGAATTTACAAGATATGAGGAGCACTACTTATATTATGAGCCTTGGCAACACTGCATGTTTAAGACGCAAACTAACATTTGTAATGGAAAACTTGACATTATTTACATATTCTTATTCAGAACATTTAAGCGAGATTAGTGGTGCTTATGGTCACTTGCAAATTGGGACCCAGCCTAAAGACGGAATTAACTCGTGAAAATTTTGTAAGGATGTCCAATATTTTTGCAACATTTGTCATTTATTTGGGAATATATATCTATATATATATATATATACGGGGTGTCTCAAAACTGTTGGGACATAGAGCTACCACGTATTCTGGGGATCAAAATAAGTCGATTGGAATCAACTTACCTA
>JAHWXV010182769.1:0-11556 GCA_024586415.1 Phrixothrix hirtus
GAAATGTCATAAACATAACAATGAATGTCAATAAAATAACCTCAAATGAAAGTAATGGCGCAAAATTGTACTATATTTCAGGCCTGCCAACTTATGAAATCCAGAATTTTACTAGAATATTACCAAATCTCAGATTAAAAACAAAAATTCGCCGATTTTTCCCGATCCTATTTGTTAGACAGAGATTGATTGATGAATCCCAGATTTATCAATCGCGTATTAATTCTCGAATTGATCTACGACTATTAGTACCACCCTTAATCATTTAGAATATTTATTTCACAATCCACTGGCATTTCATTAATTCTATTTCACCCCCTTCTGATAGTAGGAGAGAAGTGCAACATAACTCGTAACATGTCTTTTCATTAGATTTAAAAAATATTATATGAAAGACCCCACTTATTTTTCAATAAACTATTCTCCCCTAAAAGTTTCGCAATATTAATGAATCTTTCTATATAAAGGACATTTGGTGAGTACTTATTTTTATTCAGAAAATTACCTTATCAGTTCAATAGCCAGGTTGTGGAATATTTTTACATAACATACATTTTTTATATTGGCATAACTGATTACTTAATTAGTAATAACAATACCACAATTGATATGAGCCTCGCCTCTACGTTGTTCTAAGCGCGAATTGTGCATAAGGGAGAATTGCAACGATTTAGAACAATTTTTTTAATTTGGTTCTGTAATTTTTTAGTAATTAATAAACTACCGCATGGATTCTTTAATGTTAAAAAATCAAACATGAAATGTAATTACATAAAGCTACTCAAAATCGTTTTAAGAAGTTTCCGCTAAACCTCCTGGATTAACAAAAACGTTAATTTCTTAAAAGTTCAAAATTCAGCCCAACCGTTCTGAATGCACACCAAGTTCCGGTTATATTTTCGAAAAATTCAATTTAAGCTAATCTAAAATATTGAAAAATATACAGCGCGTTCCGTTAACAAAAACAAATTTGATTTATTTCTAGAAATTGGTATATGATAGAAAATGTCTAATTACCTCACTAGATTTTACGTAAAAAACTGTATAATAATGAGTTTTCATCTTTCAAATATCCTACAGAATAAAGTAAATGCGGACAGTGCTCAAAAATAGTATTTTTTCATTTTCGACTTGTATCTCGGAAACAAAAAGGGATATCGAAATTTGATTTCAACATTGTAAATTTCTCAAAAAGTATTGCTGGTTCACGAAAATTGCAACTTTCTATTCCATCAATAACGTAGATACCCATACCTCGAAAAGTGGACACCCTATACATACATTATATTGCAATAATATAGGCATAGATAGTAAAGATATTGTTCCACTTATATTATATATTATATATTGGGCTCGTTCAGTCGACACAATAGTTGAGTATGGTAACATGTTGAGTCCTCTGAACGTGAAATGTTAACTTATAGTGGGTGGCAACCAGTGGCCTAATAGCATAGGTAGACTGGGCATGTTGCTTGTGTTTTGAAGTCGTTATTCGCATGTTTATAAATTTTAGTATTCTGTTCATGATTGGCCCATCGATCGTGTACAATTGACTGTTCATTTCAAGATACGAATGTTAGGCATAGGTGTAGCGTGAATTGAAGAAAAAGTCACATAAATTGCTATTTGGTTTTGTAAATGTGTAATTTTGTAATTATGATCTTAAAATTCCAACATACGTAATTTTTAAAAATATTTGCTTGTATTATTTAGGGTTATAATGTAATTTAATGATAATTAATTAATTTTCTAAAATATCCCTATATAATTTGCGCCACTGAATAGGACTACCATATAAACATATTTTATCCTTTACTAATATAACCTCTTTTATTAAATGTCGACTTCACAAACACACAGCTTAGGTATAGGATAGGTAGGTCTATCTATGCTATTAGGTCGTTGGTGGCAACGGTTCCTCAATATTGGGACCTGAAAAATTTTAAATTGCATTGATTACATTTTGATGAACGATGTAATAATCTACCTATTTACACCTTATTTGTATTATAACCACAAAATTGTAATCAGAAGCATAATTTTATATCAATATAAAACGTTATAGTCCTAAAAGACTATATAATCGTAAATAATAAATTAGTTTTTAAGTGTAGGTACGCATAATAAACGTAGGTATACATAAATATGTGCCTAATAAATCCTCTTCGAATAATTCATATAAGGTCAAGTTGTTCATTATGATTAGAAAAATATAAATATATAATACACTTGATATAACTTAACCTCCGGAATCTTAAAAAATATATTTCCAGCAACTACAAATGCCAATATACCATTCAGCCACTTTTACTGTGGTTACTGTCAACACAACAGTAACATATTTACGGTTCTCGTTAACAGTTGTGTAATCTGAATAAGCCCAAAGCCTTATTTCGGCAACATACCTTTTATCATAAAATCGTGTCATTGTGTTGGAATATATTTTCTATAACATGAATATAATTGCATAACAATGGAAAATCATATTTAAGATGTTATATCTTAATAACTATTGGATTTTGAAGCCGTATTTATTAAACCTTTTTCTTGTCTGATAGAGTATTATAACTTGATACTGTTTGTAGATAAATACTAATTAGGGGACAATGGGGTAAGGACGGTTAGCGGGTAATGGCGGTCATACCGATATCTCAGGACCTATGAAGATTTTAGTAACGGACATGTGCTGCAATCTTTTAGTGTGTTCCCGTACCACATAGCGATACTATAGTGGCGAGCTCATTCTCCCGCCGACGCGCAGATGTGAAAGATTGCGTTAGTCATACTTGGCGTTATTATATCTATAATTCAGTTGCTAAGCTTCTGGCAGCTCACCATACACAGAATTTCGACAGCACAGTGTTTACATGCAATGTAAGTCTCATGTTTTTGTAAATGTATCATTATTTTAGCTCAAAATTCACTTATGTTTTTTTAACGGTTTTTCCTTTGTGTGTAGGTTATGTGGGTCGATTGACCGTAATTACCCCACATGACCGTTATTTCCCCTATACATGTTTAACTAGTTCCCTTTTGTCTCAGATGCCGAGAAATCGCGAAAGAACCTTAGAGAAGGCACAGTGGACTGCGGATGACCTCTCTTTAGCAATCAACGAGGTTAAGTCTAAACAAGGGGCGAGTCTTCGAGCAACGGCAAAGAAATACGGTATTCCATTCAGCACCTTCCAGCAGCGGGTGGTTAATGAAGATGCAAGTAATCCACGCTGTTTTCACTCGCGAGCAACAACAAGAAGCCGCTGACCACCTAAAAACCCTGGGCAAGATCTATCATGGACTATCTCCTCTGCAGTTGCGTAAACTTGTGTTCGGGTATGCAAAATGTCTGGAGATTGAGCACAAATTCAATCGAGCCAATCGCCTAGCTGAAAAATACTGGCTTTATGGGTTCTTCAAAAGGAATCCATCAGTGAGTATAAGAAAACCTGAAGCAACTAGCCTTAACCGTATAAGAGGATTCAACGAGGAAGAGGTTGTCATATTCTTCAATAATTTAGAGACAGCTCAATCAAGTATAAATTCACTCCTTATAAAATCTATAATATGGATGAAACGGTGCAAGACACAGGAAAAGGGACAAAAAAGGGTTATTGCAGTGACCTCTGGCGAAAGAGGCAAAACAACCACTGTCATCTGCTGCATGAATGCTTCTGATGGATTTATCCCACCAATGTTCATATTATTAAAAAAAAGAAGCTTCTAAAAGAGAACAGCACCTCATCGGATAATTCGGACGCTTCTCTGCCGCTCCAAGAGGACGATGACGACGAATTTGTAGGCCTATCCACTTCAACAGATGTTGAGTCCTGATTCACTAGTTCCCGGAAACTTTGTTGTAATGAAAGTCTACGGAAAAACGAAGGCCTCATGCAGAATCTATGTCGCTGAACTCACCGAGGTAATCTAAAGAGGATTCATGGGCGTATTTTACAAGAGAACTCCCCAGACGATGAGGTTCTCCAAAACTGACGAAGAGTCATATTTCGCCACTGATGGCTTCCTACGCAAGCTATCATCACCTACTGTCAGCAGCTCCGCACGTTTCAGTGGCATGATCAGCTTTGCAGATGACCTCAACAATGTCAGCATTTTTTGATTTCAAGGATACAGAAATTTTTGTAATTTTGTTTCTCAATACTGTCCTTTTGCATTTTTGTGCCTTTTTATTATATGAACCCCATTACCCGCACCAGTGACTGATATTACCCGACGTTAGGGGTAATGACAGTCATTACTGTTTTTGGAAAGTGACATTTTAACAGAAATCAACTGTTATTACGGCATTTTCTATTGTACCAGTGGAAAGCCGAATTTTTATAGAAGAGATACCAATAAAAATATTGGGCGTTGATAAATTGCCAATTGCAACTGATTCCGCTTAGCTGATTGCCATTCTCCTGTAAGAGTTGTTTACCTCTTCATAATTATTTACAATGGTCTACATGACAAATGTCTTTGTCATTTGAAACAATTTTATATTACAATTAAATGGGAAATATTTATAAAGTTCGTCAATTAATTACGGTTAAATGGTCAAGATAGAATTAGTGGCGGAATGGCCTTTTAAAATTATTTTTCATGAAAATTCAAACACACTTAAACCTTATTTTGAAATGCTCTACATAATATATTTTTTCTAAATACATCAAATTATATTAAGGGGAGTATTTGTCTATTTCAACTTTTCTTAAGGGTAGTGTTCACCCTTGAAGCAAATTGAAAGTGTTGATAAAAGTTAAAGCTTTTTTTGGGGATGAAGGCGATTATTTTGGCATTTGTTCCATTGAAATCGATCTACTGATTCTATGTGAACTGCTAAAATAGTTGCATACAGCTTTGACTTTGAGGGTGGTTTTTATTCCATAAAACCGTTTTACAGAAAAAAAAACATCTCTTATATTTTAATTGTCTGTAACATTCAAATTTCATCAAAATCAGAGTCAGACACTTGTAATACTTTCCTCGTCACTGTTCAGAAAAAACTGCTTCTAAATATTTAATTTTTTAATTAAAATAAAAATAACAATAAATATAAACATAAAACAGTATTTTTAATTGGTCAAACATCAATATTTAACAACATATATTAAACTAAGGTAAAATTGTGCTGCATTAAAAATACCCTCTAAAAAAAAAGACCATCGGATACACCCATGTTGGAATAATTCTGTTGGTATCTGCGGGAAGTCCTAAGCCATACAAATTAACACATTCCATGTGCAATTTTTGTCGCAACTCTGCATTTTCTGTTACAATAGCAAGTTGTGATTCTAAGTCACGTTTAACTGAACGTTCTCCAAAATTAGGCGAACCAATTAAAGTAAGACATGGAGTAGTGTGATTTGGAGGATAATACCTATTACAAAATTTTTACGTGTAAAATATCACATAGAAAATGTTTAGTGCTTTGTACCATAAACCTTTAGCATGATATGTCCAACCTTCACGCAAATATTCTTGAAGGGTAACACGATGACTTTGACCTAGCTTTTCTAATTTTCTTTTGAATCGTTTTGCTATTAAACTGTATGCCGCTGGAATACCACCTGCAGGAAACGATGCGCCTTTAAATCCATTTGCCTAAAATATTCTAGTTAAGTAATATTATTGTAAAATTGATGAATAGTATACATCTGGATGAGCCATTAGTAATTTACAATTAGCAACCGAGTTATAAACGATTGTATGTATATAATTGCGTGTTAAATTAAAATAACCGGTTGCTATTGACAAGTGAGTACCTAAAGGTGCTTCAGCGAGTAAACGTGATGTTACTGAAGAATCTTGCTGCACACCAAGCTGCCCCATTTGAACTAAAGGAAAAATCCATGTATCTGAAACATGTAAGATTAATTTTTTACCGTGCTAGATGATTATTTTACCAAATCCTTCTTTTTTACAAATATTTTGTTGATCTCTTGCATCTAACAAATAATTTTCAACTAAATCGCCAGCTTTATGTACAAATTCCAATTTTTGACCTTCATATGGCAATAGCGTCCATCCATCATTTAAACTTAGGCTATTATATTTATCCATTTTTAAACTAAATTTTTGTACTTTGTTTATTAAACCATCATAGAAATCTGTAAGTCCTTTATCCTTAATTGCAAAATAACGATCTTGTCGATTAGTAAAATAATCATTCGAAAGATTAGCACCACTAATTATTAATACATCATCAAAAATATAAAGTTTCATGTGTTGTAAACCGAACAATTCGTTCCAACGGGAAGGTGTCAATTTTTTTCTAAGTCCTCGTAATACTGGCGTATGATATAACGAAACTTGACAATTCTGTTCATTATTTTCCAAAAGTGGCAGTAGCAATACCCTCGAGTTTGCTTTCGATCTACTACCACGTGTATAATCTAATAATATATTAATTTTTATCTGACCATTTTTAAAACTTTGATTACTTAATAAAGCCTGGACAATTTCATGTTCTTGACTTCCATTTCCCATATATAAACTAGCTAAAGTAATCCGATATTTGGCTTTACAGCAATTTTCTAGTAAAGTTTTGTAAAATTCTTGTGGTTCATTTAATATTGTAATGTTTTTAGAGTTTATAGGAAAACATGGGGCTACCGAAGTCAGCCAATTTAAATGTATAGTTTCAGGTGTGCTGAACGGGCAAGGATACGCAGCAGTTTCGGTGTAATAAGGGTGCACTGTATTTTCTATAACACTACTTAATAGTCTGCGAAGCATATTAACCTGGAAAGACTCTCATTTAACAAATATTCTGTTACACAATGATTGGAATTTTAAAAAGTGAGGTTATGCATATTGTTTTGCACAAGCTTTTAAATAAAATTATTGGTTATTTAAACAAAAATAAGTATAACCAATTGAAATATATTTTAATTTTTAAATAATTACTGAACATTTTGATTTATTAAAAACATTTGAACTAAAATCGATTGCTACATTTGAACTATAGAATACAAAACATGCAGAAGTAACATTCTCAGCTACTACTTTGATTTTGTGCTATTTAAATTCTGCCAGGTAGCTGTATTAAAATTTTGGAAACCTATGAAAATATATACATAAATAAAATTCGTCATCTCTATACTTTTGTATTGGCGGGTAAAGGTTCAAAGGGGATCCAACAAGGTAAATTTTTACTACGCTTACTCAAATGAGTGCCAAACCTTCCACAAGCACGCGTTCAATTTATTTTAAAATAAATTTAATGTATATTTGAATTCTGTCGTATATTAAGAACCCTCTTTAACTCCTATTTGCTGTATAGGTGTATCTAATAAAATACATAGATATTGCTTAATCGTGAAATTAAAACATATTATAAAATTTAAACAGTATAGGATGGTCATCCAGTTATAAACGATTCATAATGATATGGATTATAGAATCCATTGCAAATGATATTTATAATCCAAATACTTTCCGACTACAGATATCATGGAAATATGTGTGGGTATGTAACATGGATATATTCAATTGCATATGCGTACATATATTTATTAAAACATGAACAAACACAAAAATAACAATTCTTAAAAAACATATATACATATACTTTTAGTTACAAAAGATATAACTTACAGAGACACATTTTATAAACCTTAGTCCTTGATAACAAAATTATCATTTGGAAAGACTTCTTAATTTTCAGATCGAACGTTTCTGCCGAATTCGTTTTAGGAAAACCACTTCATGTAATAGTAGTTTATTTTCTTCTGTTCAACGTAAATAGGTACCTATCAAAAGAACTGATAACTCTACTATATTCGGCACACTTTAAGAGGACTTTTGATTCTCGTTATCATCGGAACATTTTGTTTCTCCATTGACTTTGCCATAATTTCTTCATCTTGTAAAAACTCAAACTCCAAATTTTCCTCATCATCACCTCTTCCCAATTTTCGACTTCGAGTCTTTTTGTGAGACCATTACCACGATTTAATCTATTAATCAACTTTAGCAGATGATTTTCTTTAACAATCAATTTGCTTAAAGCCTTTTCAGTGATGATAATCAAGTGGCACAATTATTTCTTTATCGATTTAACAGGCACTTGTATCCAAGATCCAGCCAAAACGAAATATTCTTGAAATACTTTGAAGTGTCACCATCTTTAATCAACAGAATCTCTTGTAGCAATTTTTTCGGTAAATAATTTTACATTCTGAATGAAGTTTTGGTTCATTGATTGAATGAGGGCACTACAGTTGGGTGGCAGAAATATTACACTAATATGATTATCATCACTGATCAGTTCTTGGTTTGCTAAGTGGGCAGAAGCATTATCTAAAACTAGAAAAATCGTTTCTTCTAAACTTTTACTTCAAGGATATTTTCTAACTCTTGGTACAAATTCTTTGTAGGGCCATTTTTTAAAATATCCTAATTGTCCCACGCACTCTTTTGATGTTGATAATAAACAGGAAGGTGAATATTTGTAAAGGGCTATAGCAAGCAACGGTAATTATAGTTGTCACTTGCATTGCTACAAGGCATAAGTGTGATACGACCTTTACTAATTTTGTGGTCTCGTATACTCCTTCCATCTGCATGTACTAACGTTCTCTCGGGAAGATAGTCCCGGTATGATTCAGATTTATCCGCATTATGAAGTTGCTCTGGATAGATATCGAATTCTTCAATTTTTTGTTACATATGTATATGGAAGAAATCTACAGCACCTTGATCGTTCGACAGTTTCTCACCTGTAATTTTCAAAGAGCGCTTACTTAATCTTTAGCTGAAGCCTTGAAACAATCTTCTGTTAGCTCGAAAAGTGACATCTTTACCATAATTTATTTCATTAAAAATATCTCCTTTTTGGAATATGACAGCTTCAGAGATAGGTGCTTGTCATAATCTTTGTTGCAAAACCATACATAGGAAAATTCGGTTTCATGCATTGTTTTACGATTTTCAGTGCGCAACACATAACGAAGAATATGGCCTTTCTTTTTCTTTATGCCAGTTATGGTCAACTTTCCGACAAAACTGTGCTGCCAGGAAAGTGTTCGAATGTTGAGACTCCAATTAACCAAAAATCTCATATTTTTCTTTAATTGTTAACATCACATATTTTCGCTTAGTAGCCATAATTTACAAACTTATTAGACTCGTATACAATACACGATGTTAACGGCTCGCGCGTTCGCTTAATAATGACTAATGATCGAGTTGTCACTACGGATTTGTCCTTTTTACCAACTACATAACATAAACGATAACCCCTAAATAGTTGTACGGATTAAGGGTAACATCAGAATGAAGCGTTCGGGCTATAGATATCAAGTTACCCAATTAAGTTGTTCGGACCATTGGCTACTTCGGATTACATAGGGTACAAACGCAGACATTACTGTATATGAAATTATTTATTTTTGGCTGAGGCCGCAGGATATAAAAATCCCTTGACTTCTTTGACTTTCTAATTGTTGCTGCCACTTGCAATGCCAGCTAGAATTTTGCCAAATCTGGAATACTCTAAGTAGGTATTTTTTTAACAGTGATACGGGATGTACGATTTTACTCCTTTCCTAAGATTTGAACTTGCCCCCTTAGGCGTAGGGCAATATGCTAATCGGTATACTAATAGAGGCCGACTAAATTTATTATATCATATATACTTTCACAAATTAATTTCGTAATTTAGTCTAGCAAATTTTAATTTTAGAAGTTATTCATATTAAAATGGTTTTCGGAATCGTAAGTATGCGAAATTTGTGCCTCACACAGGAAAACAATTAATCAAAAGCCAGATAAGGCTTTACCTCAGCTAGTGGAAGCATAAGAGCAAATCTTGAGGATCGTTAACGCTTACACAATTAAAAAAACAATAAAAAATAATAAGTTTGTTAAAATCTTGACAAACTTTTCTTGTGTGTATCTGTAAATAAAAATTAGTGGTAAAAAATGTGGTATAAATAAAACAACTTTGTTAACGGAGCAAGAGAACTATGGTTTAATTCACAAAAAATTGTTGGTACATTCTGCAGGGGTATTACTGAGTAATGACGACCCTGAATGTCCCTATACCTGATTTGTCATATTTCCAACTGTCAATAATTAAGTTGTAATATTTAAACTACTACGAGTATAACGAGTATAACTACTAGTAAAATTGGTATTCACCTTGAATGTTATTTGAAAGCATAAATATTATATTAGTCAAGCAAGAGTTCGCAGTAGTTCAAACATCCTAGTCATTAATCTTGACGTTAATTGTCCAATTGCTTTCATTTATTAGAAGATGTATTCAAATAACGAAAAGACTGATATGATTTTAATTTTTGGTGAATGCCGGGAAAATGCCGTTGCTGCCTCAAATTTGTACCATCAACGCTATCCACATCGTAGGGAACCGACTGACAAAATTTTTCGCAGACTTGAAACTTAGTTAAGAGAAAATTGGCCTCCTACTAAAAGACTTAGACAAAGAATTGCCATAAGTGAGCAGAATGAAATAGCAATTATCCATAGTGTAACGGAAGATCCCCATATAAGCAAAAATTCGATTGCTAGAAATCTTGAAATAAGCCAGCCTTCAGTAAGTAAAATAAGTAAAATTTTACGTGCAAATAAATTCCATCCATGCCATGTAATGCTAGTGCAAGAACTGAAAGGGCCTGATTTTGACAAACGATTAGAATTTTGTAATTTTATACTTCAAAAAGTTCAAGACGACCCTGATCTTTTAAGCAAGTGTATGTTTCAGACGAAGCAACATTTACAAATAACGGTTGTATTAATAGGCATAATTCTCATTATTACGCCCAAGAAAATCCAAAGTGGACGCGAGTAGTACAGTTTCAAATAATTTATTCCTTAATTGTTTGGTGTGGAATTTTAGGAGAGCGTATTATTGGCTCGTACTTCTTTCCAGGGGTGTTAAATGGACAAATGTTTTTAATTTTTTTGCGAAACGAGTTACCGTTATTGCTGGAAGATGCGGACCTTCATACACGCCAAAATTTGTGGTTCCAGTTAGGTGGTGCACCACCTTAGTTCCATCAAAACGTCCGGCAATTTTTATCAACTGAATTTAAAAATAGATGGATAGGAAGGGGTTCGATTAATCCATGGCCGCCACAAAGTCCCGATATCAGTGCTTTAGATTTTTTCCTTTGGGGTGTGCTAAAACATAAACTGTTTTTAACTCCTCTTGCTAATATTGATGATTTAAAGGAAAAGATTACAGAATCGAATAGGTCGATAACACCAGAAACATTACAGCGTGTACAACGGTTGTTTTTAAACAGAACTGCAGGCTGCGTAAGAGTCAGAGGTCGACATTTTGAGTAAAATTTACATTAGGTGTTTATTTAATAGATAATTAACATTTTTATTGCTTTTTTCCAATTAATTTCGTTTTCATTTTATATCCTGCTATTTTATGCTTTATTAAAAAATTTTCTTTAACAAAGGTGAACACCAATTTTACGAGTAGTTATACTCGTAGTAGTTTAAATATTACAACTTAATTATTGACAGTTGGAAATATGACAAATCAGGTATATATGTTTTTGCATTGGAATAGCGACCTATGAA